>PVHP010000634.1:0-135189 GCA_004024765.1 Zapus hudsonius
AATTTGCATACCTGTACATTAACCTATGTATCTATAATGTAAGACCATGTCTATCTTCTTACTTTAATTCCAATGCTGAAAATGCAGTTACTTATTATGTATCATGTGCATATATATGTTGTGGGTAGTAGTTCATAAACGCCTGCAAAAAATTTCAGACAACTCATTCCATTATCAGCGCAGGTCTTAGTGCTCATAAATGAAACAACAGAAATGACCTTCTGTTACTTCCAAAGGTGAATTTATAAAACAAATAAAGAAAGAGGATGCAATTTCTACTCATCCTTGTCTCCATGAGTGTTCAAAGGAGAACCCTGAACTTCAGTGCTCACTGGGAAAAAATAATAAATGAATAAATAAATAAATAAATAAATAAATAAATAAATAAATAAAAACTCAGTTTACTGGAGAGACCCTAGGAGGAGAATACTTGGTGGAGACATCCTCCCATTAATTTTTCTGAATCAGAACTTCATCCATATTTATTCTGGTAAAAATTGGCTTAGCCTTGAGTTCTGATGTCTTCACCTGATTTGCAATGCTAGAAAGCACACGTAAATAATGTGCCCAGACTCTACCTCTGTATTGTAGAAGTTTCTGTCAGTAAGTATACTTGCCAACAAACACACTGTCAGTAACGCTGATTATTGATAGAACAAGTTCAAAAGTGTTTTATAAACACAATCTAGTGGAAAACATTGACCAGGGGGCCTTGATACCCTCCAGGGGAAATCTTGAATTCAAACAAAATCCAAGGCAGAATCCAAACAGAAACTTTTGAAAAGCTGAAAGTCCATGGTGATTTAATACTAAATATATATCTTTATTTAGACAGGGTTAGAGACTACAGGGATACATTTTGCTTGATACTTTTTGACATGCATTATTAATTTAGTAATTTGCACAAGCTTCTTGGGGGAATTATAACTGAACAGCTGTAACTTGGCAGTTTTTAAGTGAATGCAGAGAATTTCAAAAGAAGTAGTAGAACTATCTCACTTCCTGAGTCAAATACTAGCTAGTTAATACTAGGTGGTAAAAATAATGTAGGTTTTATCATCTTTTAAATAAAAATAGGATGTTTGGAATGTGCAAATCATTTTCTTCCAAATTTTTGAGAGAAAATATTCAGAACAACATTAGACCCAAGATTTCTGTTGCAACCAGCTCCATGTTGCTGGGATTACTGAAGTTATAAGCTTTATTACACCACTTGACTCCAGATGGAGAGATGGTTTAGCATTTAAGACACTTGCCTAAAAAGCCTAACAACAAAAAATGTTTGAATCCCCATTACCCACATAAAACTAAATGATCAAAGTGCCCCATGTATCTGGAGTTCGTTTGCAGTGGCTGGAGTCCCAGGACACCCATTCTTTCTCCCTCTCTCTTTCTCTCTCTCTCTCTCTCTCTCTCTCTCTCTCTCTCTCTCTCTCTCTTTATCTCTCTCTCTCTCTCTCTGCAAGAGTGTGTCTCTCTCTGCTTGCAAATAAATAAATAAATCACTTTTTTAAACCCGACACTATGGGGACATACATTCAAACTACCATATTTCAAAACACTGAAAATTATTATTATATACTTGCTAGCATTTTTTAAGGAAAGTCTAAAATTCTAAAAAGCAAGAGCAAAAGAAAGTTATTCCATTTAAGGTAGGTAGAGGTTGGGCAGTTTTAATTGAAAACATCTCTCTTTGTCCAAACAAAGTTTTTCTTCTTTTTATCATTCAAATATCTAAGCAAATCTTGTTTTAAGATATATGACTGTTATAATCATAAATTTGTGTCTGGTTCCAGGATTAGTAAGAAATCTGGCTCTTAAACTCTTGGCTTCTTTGTAGATTGAGGTAAACAGTTTCTAATGCCTCTGAAGACTCCCCCACACTGCTGAGACCCACTTCTGTATCACTAAGCAAATCAACACACCAAGTCAAAGCACACAGCTTTGATGGTTTCCTATGGCCCTCATACACACGTGCAACTGCACTCACACATATATGTGTGACCACACGCATACAATACACATACATGCATGCCACACACATGTGCAAGTTCACAAAAAAAATCATCAGTTTGCATATCCTTCTAAAACTGCCTCTAAGGAAGTATTTATGTATATACTATGGACTTATTATTTTTGTAGCTACCAAATTATATTAAAGAAACTTATAATATTGAAATTCATTTTTGAAAGTCTTTCAACAAACTCTGTGTGAAGAGTGGATTGACAAATCTGATGATTTATAAAATGTAAATAAGAATGAAAATCCAGTTTTGTAAGTAACAACAAATGTTCCAGTGTTGTTTCAAAACATAAACTCTAATGTCATTATCCATTATTATAACTTTTAATATATGTGAAGGATATATTTATGTGCTCAAGAAATATATCACTTTTTCCTTCATATATTTGTATTTTTATTTTTAAAGTTTTTGGTGCCTTTATTGTATTCATAACTCAATAGACAAAAAGAGTTCTCAATTAAAAGAACTCAATAGAAGAAACTTTTACATATTTTCCTGCTCATAATTGCTACTTATTTCACTTCATAGTTATTACCGAAAATATTTCTATCATATTCTGGAAGAAATATCAAGCAGATTAAGTGGACTGCTGAAAGACATCTAAAATGCTCTTCATGAATTCCTTTTCTATTTCAAGTAGCCAGTAAGGATTCTTTTGTTTGCAACTGAGATCAGTTTAATCTATTTGAAAGCTAATGAGAAAGTCTAGCTTAAAAGAGATATCAGAGGTATAGAAAACACTGTGCAGAAAGGAGGGAAATGGGGACACCTTCACAAGAGTTGCTTATACAATGTATCTACTTACTCATAATAAAGATATTAATTTAATAATAAAGAAACTGAAGGTAGGACAAGAGTCTTGTGTTATGTCTCTAAGACTCAAATAGCATACAATTCATCTCCATATTTATATTTAAGTGCTGTAGAATACTTCTGGGTCATCCCTGGACAATAACTCATGGGGAAATATCTCACACGTGACTCTGTTATTTTTATCTAATAAATAATGTGTGGCTTCTGGGAGCATTATACCCTTTGCAAGGTCCCTCTGCTCATTCTCTTATTTTCTAGATTGTATTTTAATTTAGATAGTAGATTTTTATATGGCTTTTCACATCTCCTCAGCTTTGATTAACCCTCTCCCACTCCCTTCTTTCGCCTACTTCCCCCACCTCTGGTTAACCCTTTCCATCCCCAGTATTCTTTTATGTATTCTGCTACTCTCCCCTAAAAAGTTCTTTCCCTTACATCACGCACGGATTCTTTTCTACCTTCTATAGAAATTTCATAGTAAGCACAGAAGCCTGGAAATTCAAGCATGAAAACAATTTCATTCACAATAGCCTCAAAAAGAATAAATAAAATACCTTGAAATAAATCTAACAAAGCAAGTGAAAGATCTCTACATTGAAGACTTGAAACCACTGAAGAAGGAAATTAATAAAAACACTAGCAGATAGACATATCTCCCATGCTCTTGGACTGGAAGAATTAATACTGTGAACATGGTCATCCTACCAAAATTAATCTAAACACACTCAATGCAATCCCAATCAAAATTCTAGTACCATTCTCCACAAAAAAATGAAAAAAAATTAAAATTCATATGGAAGCATAAAAGACCCCAAACAGCCAAAGCAATCCTGGGGGCATCATCTTCACTATTCTGTTTTGAAAGTTATAAGCCATACTCTAAGTTACTTTTTTGTTTTGTTTTGTTTTGTTGTTTCACTTTGACAACTTTTTAACTTGCTTCTTCCCGTCTAGTGCTGTTCCTGTCCAATCCATTATCTATGCAGGAGCAGAACTAATCTTCATTAAGAACAAAACTAAGAAGGTTCGTCACTCTCCTACTTAAAACCCTAAATTCTCTGAGGAGGCTCACGATCCTCTCACAGTTCATAAACCTTTTAATAGGGCTTCTGATTATCTTCTCAGGGTCATGTCTCTCCTTTCCAGTTTATCAGATGCAAAAGGCTTTCAGTTTCCTACATCTAGACGCGCTCATTTTTGGGGGGCATGGGAGGACTGTGCATCACTGTTCATGACCTCCCAATATCCTCTAAGTGAGCATTAATGGGTTTTGCCTCTTCCATTTATTTCTCTAATTATTCTTTTCCATGCGGAAAATTTCTTTAAAATTACAATATTTCTTTCCAAAATTAAAAAGGAAATTTCTATTGCGTTCTGTATTTGGTCATTATTTCTATTGTGCTATGTCAAATTTGAATAGGTTTAAAACTATAAACTATATAACTCTATTGTCTTACAGTTCTGAAGGCCAAGTCGGACACAGAGCTTACTGGGCTGATTGAGAATCTGTAAGAGTGCATTGCTTTCTGTGGGCTTTGAAGAGGAATCCGTTTTCTTTCCTTTGCTTTTTGTAGCTATGTTCTGGAAACTGCTCGTCATATCCCATGACCCATAGTTTCACTTCCATCACAATTAGCAACCAGGAACCATGTCCTGCTTATAACTTGTCACCTAGGATGCTTTTGATGAAACATCTCTTTTTCTTTCTCCTTATTTTACTTTAAAGGACTTCATGATTACACTGGAATTCCCCAAATATTCCTGAGTAACTTCAATCCAAAAAAAAAAACTTTTACTTAATCATACCTGCAACATAACATATTCACATACTTTGGGAGGTTAGAAAGTGGACATTTTTGAGAACCATTAGTTTACCTTTCACAGATCTTTTTTTTTTTTTTTTTTTTTTTTTGAGGTAGGGTCTCGCTCTAGCCCAGGCTGACCTGGAATTCACTATGTAGTCTCAGGGTGGCCTTGAACTCTTGCAATCCTCCTACCTCTGCCTCCCAAGTGCTGGGATTAAAGGCGTGCGCCACCACGCCCGGCATACAGATCATTTTTTTATCTTAACCAAAAACCTAGGTGCTCAGCATATGTATCTAAGTATTCAATAGTGACAATGTGTTCTTATTTCACTAGACACAATGCCTTGCAAACACCTTTAACTGCAATATTTTCTATAGATATATGGATATTAAGAAGGATACAAAACACCAAACATCACAATTCATCACTTTAAAGCAAATATTTATTAAGTGGTGGTACCAGAAACCTTTCCCTTGGGGTGATGGAAACACATATTCACCCTAGACAGACACAGATGACAGAATAAAAAATGAATGCACTAAAACCAGTTTTGCTGAGTGTCTTGGAAAACCTTTTTCCCCTGGGAAAACCTTAACACATAACTTTACCTCAGAGGGTTCAGATGAGAGACCAAAGGACGATTACACCAAACCAGCTTTGTTGAAACAATGAGTTTGTCCAGGTTACTACAAAGCAGGTTGAGAGGTTGCTTACAGGGGCATGGGTGGCTAAAGGCAGCTGCATCACCCTAAAGCCCACTTTAGTGTAGGTGACATGCTCAGGGACACTGCATCTCTGGAGAATACTGCACCAGCTGAGGTGCTAGGCTGGCCAAAGAGTCTAGCACACTACACCACCTTCAGGCAGCTCGACCCAGGAGTCTCTTCCCAAGCAGTTGTCTCCTCTTTATATAGCCTTAGGGCAAATTCTTGAAACCCTTTCCCAGACTTGTTGACTTTCTGAGTCCCAGAACTTCCTTCCTGTACCCCTATTCCAAGGAAGGAATGTTTCATTTCCTAATTAACAAAACACATGGGAACGATTATTACGTGACCTTTAAGTTTCAGGTTCTCAAAATTTATTCCCTGAATTGCCAAAGCTTCCTTCCTCTCTTCAGGAGAGATTTCAATTCAAAGGAATTGGCTACACAACAGTGAACCAATATGTTTCTTGGGGTTCCTTAAAAAGGAGGGTGAGGGTTTGCTAATAGGAGCAGGGGTGAAACAAAGGCATTACTGAAAAACTCACCCCAGCATAGGTGATAATTCACACTAGCTCTATTGTCCAGAGCAATGCTTAGTATGTTGTAAGGGAAGGACCCAAAACAGCATTCAATTTTATAGGAAAATATAGGCAATTTGTGGATAAAAGAGAAGTTCCCTCCTTCATAATGTTTTAACCATCCTCTTCTACAGAAAGCTTTGCAAGCAGTGGGATTTGTACACACCACATACACTTGAGCAGATACACAGTGGAGTCTTTGGCTCTTAGAAAAATTCTCCTGCTCTCAACACAGTTCACATTTTCACCATTGGACATGGAACAAATAATATTTTTTCACCTCACTTATTTATTGAGTTAGTATCTTCAGAATGGCATAACAGAAAGAAGCCATTGTATCTACCATCCTTGAGTGAAAGAAGCCAAACACAGAAAGACAAATCGTCACTCATCTAGAAACTAGAGATACAACCTCATCACACCATGGAATGAAATCTAGAAATAGGAGCAGAGGAGAAAGGAGAAAAAAAGAAATTAGAGAGAGGTCCAAACACAGAAAGATGGAATTAATTCTGCTTTTCTCCAGCACACTGTGGTGACCATTTGCTTAACAATACATATTTCAAATACGTTGAATACAAATATTCCTAACACACACATGAGTGTTTGGGTATGGAAGAGGTTCTTACCCTTATTTTATCTCATACCTTACATATCTATGTCCAATTATCATATTGCACCCCATAAGGATGTACAAATTTTACATACCAAAACAAAACCCATCTCTCCTAGAGTAGCTATTAGTTAATTAATGGTTGCCTGGATGGGTGGAATAATGTTTTTCAGTGGTGTGGCCACAAGTATTTTCTCATACCCTGGTAAAAAAAATTTTGAAAAAACTCCTGACACATGTTCATGCTAGTAATTTTACTTACTCTGTGGATGAAAAAAATTAACAAGATATGAAAGTAGGAAAGTGATTAGTTGGGAAGATGAAAGGACTTAGTGGAGATGCAGAGAAATAAGAGATGGTAATGAGTGGGGAAATTTTGATCAAAATACATTATATACATGTCTGAAATCATCAAAAAGACAACTCAAATCAAATCATGGTGTAAAAGATCTGGCTTAGTCATGTGCTTCCTGAGAGAGCCCTAGTAGAACCTGAGTGAGTGAGCACTGCCCTATAGAGTCAGAGCAGGTCCAGAGTAGAGTGGGGTGGGGAACCCAGCTATGCTTCCCAGATTGGCTAGGAAATGAAACAGTTCTCCAGTACATTTAAATAGATGAATTTTAATCTGCTCTCAATGCCTTACTATAGGAGCCACTACCCATACCTCAAATACTGAAACACATCTTTGGATTCGATATTAAAATTAATATAAGATTTAAATTCAGTGGTGTTCTCAAGATCAGAAATGGAATGTAAATGCATAGGACATCTTAAATAAAATTTTCGTATTTAAAGTTTGTATTTAAATGCTATCGTTCCTTCAATGTGTGTGAAATTCTCAAAATGTTTTCTTTCCTCCTAAAAGAAAGAAGTGTCACAGCTACACTTCAATGTCACTTAAATGTGTCTTTAATGTTTATTTCAGTTTTTTCTTCCATCAAACAGGAAAAGAGATTTTTAAACAGCTTTGAATATGTGTGTGTGTGTGTGTGTGTGTGTGTGTGTGTGTGTGTGTGTGTGTAGTGTGGAAATGGCTGGTACTGAAGTGAAGGTCAGTAGCTGTGAAATATTTGCACGTTATGTTTGGGCTTCTTAAATTGCTTAAAGGTAGAGGTGGTGCTTCAGACCAAAGGAGACTGGCTATCCACACCTTGAAACCCAGCCCTCAAAGAGGTAGGAGGATCCTTGTGCTGCCACTCTGAAACTACATAGTGAATTCCAGACCAGCCTGGGCTAGAGTAAGCCCCTAACCCGTCCCCCCCCCAAAAAAAAAGAGGCTGGCTGGAGGTCATCTAAATCTGAGCCTGGTGCCTGAGTTACTCTACTTATTAAGAAAGGTGAATATATTTACAACCCTGTAAAATACTAAAATATTCAACTTCTTTCCAATGACTACTTTTCTTTTTTTTGTGGAGGAATGGGTTTATTAGGCTTACGGACTCAAGGGGAGACTCCATTCTGGCAGGGAAAACGATGGCATGAGCAGAGGGCTGGACATCACCTCTGCCACAGCACTGCAAACAGCGGCAGGAAGGTGTGCCAAACTCTGGCAAGGGGAAGCTGGCTTATAACCCTCATAAAACAACACAGCTCCAGCGAGGTTGTAAAATCCAAACTGCCATCAGCTGAGGATCGATCACTCATAACCCATTCATTTGTTTGAGGGGGACACCTGAATCAAACCATGACAGACATACATGGAGAGCTGTTTCCATAATGATTCTGAATCTAGCCAAGTTGAAGATGAAAACTAGCCATCACACCAGTTCACAGGAGTTTAGAAGATATAGGTCTCCAAGTGCTCTGCACTAATCATGGACCAATCCCTTCATGGATTCATAAGTGATGGCATTATTGGCAGGTGGCAGAAAGTAGGAGATTCAGCCCAGTTGGAGGAAGGAGATCCCTTGGAGTGTGCCCTAGTAAGATGTGCCTGTCTGATCCATCACCCATTTCTCTTTGCCGATCTCTTATCTACCATGAGGTGGCCTTCTGCCTCTTATCTACCATGAGGTGACCTTCTTTGCTCCACCACATGTACCGTGCCATGATGCTCTTAGTCACCATAACCCCATAGCAATAAAGTGTATGACTGTGGACTAAACTCTCTGTAAACATTGGCCAAATATATTTTTCCCTTTAAGTTGTTCTCTCAGTATTTGCAATGACTACTTTTCTTATTTCATTATCAATGTGTACTTGTTCTGTAAATGCTTGTGTTACCTCTATATATTTCCTTTTCTATTACTAGAAATGCTTCATATGAGAAAACAAGTGTAATTGCAGCCATCATAGCTTACATCATTTGCAGATAATGCTGCTCATGTTGGTATCTCTTGGAAAGGACATTAATTTTTCTTCTTGTTGTTTTTGTTTTTTTGAGAAAGGTCTTATTTGCATTCCTGAACTCATAAACCTCCTGCCTGTATCTCCAAAGAGCTGTGATTGCTAACGTGTTCCACCATATCTGCTTCAGTTCCATGTCTAGATCCTTTATTTCTTTCTTTTGTTTCCAAGCAGTGACAGATAAAGAGAGAGAGAGAGAGAGGGAGAGAGAAAGGGAGGGAGGGTGGGGGCACACCAGGGCCTCTTGCTGCTGCAAATGAATTCCAGATGTGTGCACCACTTTGTGCATCTGGCTTCTGTGGGTACTGGTGTATCTACCTCGGTCTTTAGATTTTGCAGGCAAGCACCTTCACCACTGTGACATTTCTCTAATCCCTAGATTTTTTTAAATTTCTTAAGCATGTTTTTTTCTACATTTTATCCTTAAATGGTACAATTTTTGTAGTTTATAGTAAGATTTAAGTGTAATTCATTGCATTTTATTCTACAAAATTTGAGATCCTTATAGTTTTGGCAAAAGGGCATTTAGCTGCCATGATGTATCTTTTGGTATTTTTCAAGCACAAATCATAATCAAAACAAATATTACAACAGTAAAACCAAAGTAAAATTAACATGAGGATTAGGGCACTATTGCATGAAAACAAATGATAATAACCTGCCATAAAAGAGAAAAACCTGGCAAAATTTGCAAGCTTTAAGTTATGATTGTGGCATGATATTTACAGAAATCTTCTCAATAGGTAAATAATATAGCATGTGAGGGGCTAGAGAGATTGCTCAGTGGTGAAGATGCTTGCATGAAAAGCCTAAAGACCCCAGTTCAATTTCCCAGTACCCATGTAAGCCAGATGAACAAAGCAGCACATGCATCTGAAGTTTGTTTGCAGTGGCTAGAGGCCCTGACGTACCCATACTCTGTATCTCTGTGTCTGTCTGTATCTCTCTGCTTTCAAAAAAAATTAAAATGTTAAAAAATAATATAGCATTTGATCATCTATAAATTGGTTGAGATAGCTCAGAATTTCTAAAATACTCTTTAAGAAAACATCAAATAATTAAAAGGGGGAAAGGAAAATTGTTCCAGAAGAAACTGCTTCAGTGATCATGAGAAAGGACATTCATGGGCAGCTGTTTATTTTTTTTCCCAAGTCTGAGGAAAGAACCAAGTGCACATGAATGGAGTCAGTCTTTGCAGACATAAAGATGGGAAATTTGAGGTCTTTCTCCAAACTAGCTACTCAGGATAGCATTTTCTTTTTTTTATTGTCCATAATGAGTAACAATATTTAGTGGGTAAACAATGAGTTGTTATCCCCAATTCCCCGCTGCCCTCCCCTCCCCAATCTGCTGGATAACCTCCTCCATGGGTCGTCTGGATCAGTCCTTGTGACTGGGGACCATGGATAGCCTAGCATTTTCTAAATCCATATACCAATGTCTTCTGATCTGAAAGATGACAATGATGGCCAATCTTCCTCAGCAACTGGAATGAATTAAGAGCTGGCTAGGGAAATAATTACACACAGTTCCAGAGAGGATGAGGTCAGGAGGCTCTTGACTAATCACTGGATGTGGTCATACTACAATGATGTTCTTGCTGGGAAGTGGTGAAATGTAAGAAATGTGCCCTAGTTGTAACAAGCCAGTCACTGGGGAGGCAAGTGCTTGGGACAGGTTCTTGCAATAGCCTCTGCTTGTATTGAGCATTAACTCTCTTGGGTCCTCAATGATGTGACCTGCTCTGCTATGACTTCCTTGCCATGATGGACAGTGAGTCAAAAGACGTAAATTCATCCTATTAAGTTGTTTCATGTATTTGGCAACAACAATACAAAAGAAACTATTAAGAGTATATAATATAAATATATTTATGATTTCACTGACCATTTCTCATAAAAAGACATGTAAAAGAAGATACACACACAATTTTTTACTCCATTTGATAAAAATAGCTTGAGGTCTTTAATTACTTCTTACTGAATCATACACTTTCTGATCTTTGCCTTCCCTTCCTTGAGCTATAAAACATTAATGACCTATATGAACAGTGTCACACAAACTACATAAAGTTCCTTAGCACTTAAAAAGCTTAAGTGCCGACATTCTCAAGTACACAGTCATTTCATGAGAACTAAGTAAAATCGTAATACATACAAGGGAAGAATTAACCACATAATTCCTCCATAACTTTCATATCCTCTGACAAAACAGCTAAAAACAAAATGCTTTAGTGCCAAGCAGTTTGTATGTTTTCCAATATTATGTTATCTTCTTGTTTCTAAAAGAATCTTTTGGAACCAGTGAACTGTTGAAAGAAAAAAAAAACACCTGTTCTATCTACTACAAATTAGAAGGACTAATTTTGGAAAATTCAATCAATCCAATAAAAGAAACTTTTATTTGCATGCGATCTCCCTTCAATAAGTGATTAGACCAAGTGAAAATATTTTTATTTATTTATTTTAAATATTTTATTTATTCATTTTCAAGCAGAGAGAGAGAGAGAGAGAGAGAGAGAGAGAGAGAGAGAGAGAGAAACAGGGCCACCACCTTGTGGAACTGGCTTATGTGGGTACTGGGAAATTGAACCCTGAGTCTTAGGCACTAAAGGCAAGTGCCTTAACTGCTGAGCCATCTCTCCAGCCTGAAAATACTTTTAAAGAATACCTGAAATAACACAACATATGTAGGGAGATATACATTTAGAGTTGTGAAACAATTTGTTGTTCCCTTAAACCTTTCATTTTTTCTTTTTGAAAATGAAAACTAGAAATTGGACATGCACTTTTTTGCCTTAAAGAAGGAAAAAAATGTGTCAGGAAAAAATGTGGCTTCCAAACATAATGTCAGCCTTTTGTCTCCATGAGTCTAAGACATTGGAAGAAGAGTAAGAATTTTGGTTTTGATTCAAGGGAAACGATATTCTCCATACCATAAAATAAATGTGCTGGTCTTTAGGGATTTGTTGTTGAATTCTCTGGTTATTTGAAAAATATTTTTATCTCTTTGTTAATATTCCTGTTGTTTTTACACACTATTTCCCTAATTTCAACTAGATGCTTTCTTTCCTCACAGGGTAGTTTTTAGTTATTTACTATTTTTGCTAGACCTGACAAAAGCCAAACTCTTTAAAATAAATTTTAGAGATTTATTTTCTTCCTTTGATTGAGACATGCTTCCTTGTTTGGGTGTATGTTCTATGATATTTTTATGATCTGTGTATTTGAAGAATTTCTTGTACACTGGCTTAATATAGAAGGCATTACCTTAGAAATTTTCCTAAGAAACGATTATGGTAAGGAAAGGTTTTAAAAACAAAGAACAAAAAAACAAGTGAGAATTATACACCATAATCAAATAATAAGAACATCTATATTAAATAGCTACTAGTTGTGTGACTAGAAATATAGAAACATAGTACTGAGATGGTCATACTCCAGGGCTGATCTGTGACCATCACTGAGAGAACACTGATTGAGAGTCCATGGAAGACAAGACAAGGCTAATGGTCCTACCTTATAATACTGAGTTCCATTCTATAGTCCACAAAACCATTTTCCTTTTGTTACCATCCACAGAAGGTTTATTAACAGGCTGCCCTTTGTCCCTCATCTGTCCTGAAGGAACATCTATAAATATCCCAGAATTATGCATGTTTCCTTCCATAGACACTTCTCAGCACAAAAACAAGGATAATCTGGTCCAGGAAGAGGCAAATAGGTACATATTAATCCTAGCAGGTAGGGAACGAGGTTAGGAAGGCAAAAGTGAGTTAGCTTGAGACTGTTCAGACATGTTAGCACTATGCCATATATATTCAATTAGTATATGACCAAATATTCAGAGGTGGAAAAAGCCACCATTAGGAATCACCACCAAATTTTGAGAAACTGGATTCCTTGGGCATTTTAGATGATAATGTACCTGACAAAACAATTAAGAAAAACATTGTGTGGAAACCTAAAAAAAAAGATAATGGGATAATTCTATCATTCATCAAGAGTACTTCTCTGCATATGGCATATAAAAAAAAACATGAGGCCATGCGTGGTGGGGCGCTTCTTTAATCCCAGCACTCACTCTGGAGGCAGAGGTAGGAGGATTGTTGTGAGTTCAAGGCCAGCCTGTGACTAAATAGTAAATTCCAGGTCAGCCTGGGCTAAACAGGAATAAATAAATAAAAGCAGTATCTCTAGGATGTATTTGTACAGCATTTTCATTACAATGTAATTCTTTTTTATTTATTTTTTAATATTTTATTTATTCATCTTCAAGCAGAGAGAGAGAGAGAGAGAGAGAGAGAGAGAGAGAGAGAGAGAGAGAGAGAGAGAGAGAGAGAGAGAAACAAGCACCAGGACCACCACCTTGGGGGTCTGGCTTATGTGGGTACTGGGAAATTGAACCCGGGGCCTTAGGCACTAGAGGCCAGTGCCTTAACTGCTGAGCCATCTCTCCAGCCCTACAATGTAATTCTTAATTACCAAGAATTAGAAACAACCCAGATTCCTATAGAAGTGAGTCATAAAACATAACATGAAATTGACTATTATTCAATCTTGTAAAAGAAAGAAAATCTATATGTTAAAATGCAGGTGAAGCTTGAGAATATTTTTCTGAATGAAATATGCCAGTCACAGAAAAGACAATACTGTAGTGTGATTCTACTCTCGTGAAAGACCTAGTCAACACATAGAAACCATGCAATGGTGGTCTCCAGAAAAGGGAAGGAGGAGATATAGGAAAGAATTGTTTAAAGAGTATAGAGTTTCAGTTTTGCAAGATGAAGATTTCCATATGCCTCTGAATTTAGTAGATTCCATTTTAGACTTATAGCAGCTTAATTCCATTCAGCTACTGAAAGAGTATTAATCCCTCTAGTTTCCTTTGTGATATTATTGTCATATGTATTACATTAGAGAAACCAACATGCATTGTTTTGTGATTTTAGGATTTTCTTTTGAAGATGCAACAAGGAAAGAAAACATATCTCTCTATATATGGGCGTGTATGCAAATATATGTAAATATCCATATGTACATAAAGCTACAGAAATATAGATACCATTTACTTAATTGCTTATTGAGTTTTCTTATAGATCATATCTAATTATGAGCTTGTGTTCCCACTTGGTTCTATGTCTTAAATCCAACAGAGCCGTGTTAGCACCGACTTTCTTTTTTGCAAAACATTGCATTTCTATATTTTATAGATGAAAGCAGTATACATAGTGTTTTACACAAATTTTGGAGGTAGGTTCTCTCTCTAGCCCAGACTGACCTGGAACTCACTCTGTAGCCCAGCTGACCTCAAATTCATTGTCATCCTTCTACCTCAGCCCTCCAAGTGATGGGATGAAATATGTGAGCCACCACACCCAGCTTACATAATTTATTTTTAATTCAATTACGAGAGGAATAAACTAAATTCCTATATTTCTCTAATCTTTGAGAATAAAATCACTTTCACATGATCATTAACTATGAATCCCAGTAACATGGTCGTAGAGAATTTATGCTTAGATCTCAACAAAGCAGGATTTAAAGAGATAATGATGCAGAAAAAGTATACTTCATCTTCCCTCAGAGCACAAAGGAAATTGCAAACTAAATTTGTTAATTAGTCATGCCCTCTATAGTGTGCAAGGCCATCAGTTTAGGTATAATTTTTAAACCTAAATTGATGTTAACAAGGTTGTATGTTGAAAATATGCAGCAGCGTCCAAAGGCATAAAATAGCTTATAGAGATCCCAGACCTACTTCAGAGTCTCTTAGCAAATGTATCTGATAGAAGAAAGATGAAAAATAAAAGACCTTTTGATGGGTCGTTCTGCCATGACTTTCTGTGACTCTCATATTCATAGACATTGTTACACCATCTTCTCCATTTTACTCTATGTTTTACTGAAATGTAAAAATCAAATATTATGTGTGAGACAACAAAGCTTTTTATGGAAAGGTAAAAAGAAGTTTTATCTGAAATAAGCAAACACCACTTCTCATTTTTACAACTATGATAGGAAAAGAGCCTTACACCCTGACCTTGCATTTGAAAGAAGGCTGCATATAGTGTGATAACAAAAGCCACTGAAGAATTTAGAAAACTTGTAGGTTCAGGCACCAGTGTCCAAAGAATAAAATTTTTTAAAAAATTCAGTCTGCCAAAGAGTATGACTCCTTCCCTGGGGCAAAATCATTGCCTCCCAGAAATAAAATGTAACATTGCAGGTCTTTCAAGTGAGAGCCTCTGATTTTCCCCTGACTGTCTCCCTGGGGCCAGCCTATTCTTAATAACATATCAAGGTTACAATGAATATTAAAGATGTATGAGGAGTTAAAATAAAAGGGGGATGCCTCTAAATTTTTTTTAAAGTAGTTGGAGGAGCACAGAATTAAACCTGCAGAGGAAGTGTTATGGAACCTACAAAAGAAACATAAACTCAATACACCAGAAAAATGAAATGAGTTCCTTTATTTTTGATACTTTTTTAACTTACACCAGAAAGAATCTGAGAGTTCATGGAATCGAACTTCTCAGTTGTCTAGATAAAGAACTTGAAACCTAGATAAATGAAGAGTTTCCTAAGCACATTATTGGAGATTTTTCTGAGCATATATTCTTGTAGAGTAATAAGAAAAATAAATAGACAAATAATAAACACAAATGAAAGGTGGAGACAAAAGTTTCAGGAAAGAAAATATCAAAAATCAAAAATCAAATTTAAATTCATGTTACTTTATGCATCTCCATGCCCTAATAGAGAAAAAAAATGGTGATGTGATTTTTTTTTTAATTTTTTATTTTTTTAGCGATTGGTGGTAAATTAGAAAAGATAATATGACTTTGGAAAAGACTAATTGAGAATTTAAAAAAAAACATGTGGGGTTACATGACAATTATGGGATGTATCTATCAGAAATTCTACAAAGGAAGAGGGTTCTTTTTAAATATCTTTAGAAAACTGAGCAGGTAACAACTTTGACCTCTGAAGCCTGACGCTGAGGATGGTAATGCATTGAAAGGAAGCAATAATCTACATGGTACAAACCCATATCCACTAAAAGGGATAAGCCTAAAATCGCTCAAAGAAGGAAAACTGTTGCTCAAAGGGCTTTAAGCAGAGAACACCTGAGTGGTCACTTTATCATCCGAGACAATGTAAAAACAGAATATTTTTACAAGATAGAAAGCGTAAAGTTAGAGAATATCTCATCTGCACTGCTAAAATGCCTGCTTTCTCTGACTCAATATTATGGAAAATTTGAATTTAAAAAACGTGCTGCGCAAGCTAGTACACATAAACAGCCAGAAATATCATATTTTTCTATGACAATTAAATGCTTGCAAAGCCCCTGGGCCAGGTGGCTCATACCTTCAACCTCAGCACTTAAGAAGCTGAGGTAGGATAGTCACCATGAGTTCCAGATCAGCCTGAGCTAGAATTAGACCCTGCCTCATAATAAAAGAAAAATAAATGAATAAACAAATAAATAAACAACAACAGAAATCTAGAAATCTAGCCACAAACCAACGGGGTGTGGTAACTCACACCTAGAATCCAAGCATTCTGGGAGGTTGAGGCAGGATTTTCATGATTTCAAAGTCTGTGTAAACCGTATAATGATCTCAAAAGAAAACAATAAACATTTATTTAAAACAACCTAGAAAGTCCAAAACTGAGTTCCCCTGCACATTTATAGAAATATCCTAAAAAAATTAGAATCAAATTTGACTATATTTCCAGATCACATACTCAGTGGCAATAGTAGTTAGCCTGAGGGATTATTTAAACACAGAAACGCAAACCTCAACAATGTGCCTTATTAAACCTGGGGATGTATATTATTTGTACATATTTGCATATTCTTGTAATCTCTGGGAATTTACATCTTTAAAATCAAACTTGGTACAGCATCCTGGAGACAGGTAATAAATTGCACATATTAGAAGATCCATCAATATTAAATGAAGTCTGGGAAGAGGCAGGGTTTCTTTCTCGTGTTGAAGAAATAAAAGGCAACATTTAACGACCAAGAAATCTGGAAATGTGCTGTAGCAGCATTTCAACAGCCTCACTAAAAATAAAACTCAGTTAGAAAATGCAACTTGGAACAATGTTAGAGACTTACCTCCCACTTTCTGCTGCACACCTCACTGTAAAAGCAATGGACAATCCAACACTCTCTCCAGCCTCACCTCGTGGGATCATCTTCTATTTTATACTTTTTAGTTATTATTATGCAGTTCAAAAGATGTCTATTTTATTTTCTTTTTATCTGAAATTTTCTATTTTCTAGAGCTCTCCTGGAAGCCACAGCTGTATGGTGCATTGGGGAAACCAAAGCCAACACAATATCTCAAATCTTGAACAATACTGGGTTTTGAAGCTGTTAAGTTATAGTGCCCTACAGCTTAGGCAGCTATCCCAGATGGACCTAAAAAAGTAGACTAAGGACATAAAATATTAGAGATAGTCACTCAGATTCTTTGTAAATTTGTGAGGGTCATGCAGTTGCATTTTTGGAAGCAAGGCCCCAAAATAATTACCGTTGTAAAGGTATTGTAGGTGGAATTATTACAAACACCTCAAAACTCCTTAGAAGGACAATAGCATTAAAATCACATGGGCCTAGATTCTAATTTTGTGGCTATTTGGCAAAAAAAGGTACCAGCCTTTCAGAGCTTTATTTTTATATCTTCAAGAGATGATAAGATTATATCTGGAATGATCTTAAGCTAGTATGACATAGTATACCCAGACATACTATTTATGGTCAACATTACTTATGATTGATTGATTCTCATGCTTTTTAGAATAGTCCTTACTGTATTTATGAAACCAGATTATTTTAGGAATAAAACATCATAAAAGCTTCAATGATATCTTCTTTTGAGTTACTATCAATATGCAATAGCACCAAGTTATCAATGTAGCTCTAAAAGCAGACTGTACATTCTTCTGAATTCTCTACTGAAGTCAAGTGTTTTGGCTCAGATTTATAATCCCAGCTCTGGGGAGGCTGAGTTGGAAAATCCCAATGGGTTCCTGGCCAGCCTGGGCTACAGAGTAAATTCCAATCAATTTGGACTGGAGTGTGACCCTGTCTCGAAACACAAACACACACACACACACACACACACACACACACACACACACACACACACACACACAGGATTATTGAAAGAAGATAATCACATTTCTCTACAAGCAATAACTATTCTCTTACTGTCATATAAGATTGAACATCAATGAGTCAATACTCAAAGTGGTTACTATGAAGATAAGATTTAATAAATTCTGTATTGTGAAATATTTAGTAAAATGTGTCACGTTGTATTTTAATCATTAGCAATTGATTTTAATTACCTTAGGTGCTAATCATAATCAAAAACAGAAAAGTGACACATATCTTCAGACGTAATTCAGACAGTACTAACTTATTACACATATTTATTACTTCTAGTTCTCAAGAAGTTTCATGTCTTACCTAAGAGACTGGATAAGCTTTAAGAATTCAGATATATTTCAAAATGTTACAAAGAAAGAGTAGAAATTACTTGGCTTTTTAAAACTAACTGGGTGTGGTAACATACAACTCTCATCCCAGCCCTCAAAAAGACCAGGCAGAGAGGATAGCCAATTTCAGGCCAAAACTACATGCAGGGACTCTGTCTTAAACCAGAAACATGCAAACAATAAAAGTATTTTCAAAGGTTAGCAATCTACTGCAGAAAACAGAAACTTATTCTTAATTCAGACTTTGACTGCCACCTACAGGGGCCTTTAAGTCTTTTGCTTTCTATCCATTTCCAAATGACCAATATCAATAAAAACTGAAACAAAAAATATGCTCATAATAAGTCCAATATATTACACTTTTCACATCTGTCTAGGCACAAGCTAGGGTCACTGCACAACCCACAGAAACACTAGACATCCTTCTACTTTGGCTGACGTGAGTGACAGTTGTTTCTTCTTGATTCTAACTAGCCTTTCTCTAAGCATCTTTCCCTCTAAATAGGGTTTATTAGGATAGTCACAGATCTTTGTTTTCCCCAGTATTCCCTGCTATCAAAAATAAAGGGAGATTGTCCATCCAAGGGTGAGAGCAACAGGGATTAAAGAAGATACAGTCATTAAAGATACTTTTTGATGGGCATACTCTCTCTTCTTAAAGCGGGAGCTTCTCTCTATAGCTCACGAGCTTCCTATCCACAGGATACTGACTTGGTTCACAGCTCTAGATAAGAATTCTCTCCCATCACTATGACAAGAAAAGACAGTTGACTGCCTAGCATTAGGTGAGTCATCTCTATCACATTGGGCCGGCCCCAGGACACACTACAGAGGAAGTGGCAGATTAAATGTTTTGCTCCAAGGCGATGGCGGTAGACACTGGGGACACTCAAAACTCATCAAAGCAGAAATGCAGAGCATTCAGAGAGCTTAACACTAAAGCAGACTTGTAAAGTGCCCACCAGGACTCTCAGGTAAATTGTGGAAGAGAGAGTGGAAAGATTGTAAGAGCAACAGGGTGGAAAGGAATACCACCAGCCCCGAGATTGACTGATACATTCATGACCCCACAGTGGACATCAAAAAGCTCACTGAGGAGGACTTGCTGTGGAATGGGTGGGGGAGAGGGAAAACAAGTATAACCCAATGGGAATACGACCAATACGAGATGTGTTCATGCAGTAAGTCTATAATTAATGAATAAAGTAAAATAATTCACTAAAAAAGATAGTCATAGAATTGCCCCTGTTTCCTGACAGCATCCAGCCCAAAGCATAGAAGTAGCTGATGCATGAAAGGAAAGGTTATTGTTCCACAAATTGGCAAAAGTTGCAAATCATTTTGCTTTAAAACCATTGTTTTAAAAAATAAATCTGTCTAAGAAAACTGTATTCCTACTCACATGACTTTTGATTTTTGCTAAATGAAATGCTTTTGCTGTTACCTTCCATGACATTTTCAATGAAATGCTACAAATTTAGTAATTTAGTATACAAATACAAGTTTGATTTATGAAAAGCAATAAATAAGAATGTTTCAAAATTCCACATTAAAACCCAAGTTGGAAGATTAATTATTCTCTTTTATGCAACTTATCTTTCTCCCTTAGCTGCAATCTAGATTTTAACTCAGTGTCCTATATTCACTACAATATAAACATCATTCAACAAATTCAAGGGAACGTGGTTCAGGAAAATATTCAGAGTGAAGTAAATTATAACACATAACTTGATATCATAGAAAACCAGACTTGGAATCACCATATATCTCAGCTCACTATAATAACACAATTTTATAAGACATTAAATGCATCCAATACTGCTAGAGCTACAAGCCAGGGTATATGTTCCACATACCATTATATTCTACAGAATATGCTCTGCTTCAAGAAACATTAGGTAAGCGATGATAGGGAGAGGCGTTCTGATGGTTTGAATGTATAACGCCCCCATGGCCTTGTCTCCAGCTGATGGAGCCTGTGGGAGATGGAGCCTTACTGGAGGAGGTGTGTTGCTAGAGGCTGACCTTGAGGTTGATTGGTCCAGCTCACTGTGTGTTCAGAGCTAGCACACTTTTGTTTTCTGTCTACCTATTTATCATCCATATCTATCTATCTATCTATCTATCTATCTATCTATCTATCTATCTATCTATCTATCTACCTACCTACCTACTTACCTATCGTTTCCTCTGAAGATATGTGAAATTGTGAGCCACCTTCCAAGCTTGATTCTTTCATGATGAGTTTCCCCCTCACAATCATAAGCCTGAAATAAAACCTTTCCTCCTATAAGCTCCAATAAATCAGATATTTGTCCCAGCAAAGGAAGAAAACTGCTATAATAATTAAATAGTAACCCAGGCTGATGGATATGGCTTTCCAGGTTGTAAGAACCACAAGGTGGGAGGAATACCACCACCCCTACATCTTAGAGCCACCTTGTAAAATGCTGCCAGCCACCACTGTCTCCAAGAAAAATGTCCTTCCCCACACAAAATCTAAACTGTTCTATTTTTCCAGTCTCCATTTCATTTGATTGGCCAAACTAACCTAAAATGGCATGTGTGATGGTTAACTTTATTGTCAATTTGACCTGTAATAATCCATTGTAATCTTGGGCGGGTCTCTGATCTTGCCTGCAGAAAGGATTGACAAAATCCTTTTGGGATTTTGAAGAAGGGAGGAGGTCCCTTCTCCAGAATGAGCCCTTCCCCCCAAGAAGGTGGGCCTTCCAGAAGAGGACTAGACATAAGGAAGCTGGAGGGGAAGGGAAGCTCTCTTCCTTCCTCTCCTGGCTGCTGGTGATGGCTCTGTCTCTCTGCTAGGATTTTTGAAAGGGGCCAACCTTTTCCTTCATTTTTGGAACTTCCCCTGGATCTGTTATTTCAATAAATACTTTCCTCCCCAAATTGTGCCTGATTTGGAGATTCTGACTACGACAGCATACAAAAAGCAAATCATGTGAAGACTATAAAGAAACAGCCTGGGGATGTGTGTATAATTATGAGATCCTCAGCAAGGTGAAGAATACAAACTGAGGTCAGAGGATGGCTTCTATGAGGAAGTTAAGATGTATTTACTTTGAACAACTGGTTGCCCTGGATATTACACACACACACACACACACACACACACACACACACACACACACCTCTTCTTTGTTCAAAGGGCTCTTGGGAGTCGGTGAAAACCTTTAAGAGGCAAAGCCTAGTAGAAGGTTTTATATCACTGGAGGTGTATCCCTGATGAGGAATGTGGGATTCCAGACTCTTTTTCTCTTCTTTCTCATTCCATCAATGAAATGAAAAGGCCTTTCTACTCCGCATGCTCCCACCATGATGGGATGCTTCACCACAGGCCAAATCAGATGGCTCCCTCCAACCGTGGAATAGATCCTCCAAAACCATGAGACAAAATAAATCTTTCCTACTTAAAAGTTATCTCGGGCATTTCCCTATAGAAATAGAAAGCTGGCTAACAGAGTTTGATTGTCAAGGCAATTTAGTTGCTGGACCGATGCTACATCTGTATGTGTAAAGTGACCATATGTAAAGTAGGCACGGAAGGCATAGGATTCTCCTCAGTTTCCATCTAAGGCAGAAGAAGATGACTTTCATAGGGAAAAATAGAAGGGTTCAGTAGGAGGGAAATAAGTGACAGTTTAACTAGAATCACACAAATATCATATCACATGCTGGTTGGTTCATCCCATACTAAATGATCATAATGAAAAAGACAAATTATCACAGTTCTGTAGAAGAGGAATGGCTATTTGGGTTGTGAAGGGAAGCAAGTATAAGCACCCACTTTCAGTAATTCACTCAAATGGTTGCTTAGAACAATCTATGAATCCCGATTCCTTCAGGTAGGCATGATTTTCCCATAGCTCATGTGTTGGTACTGGATTTTACCTTATAAATGAATGTAGAGATTAATAAGTAAAATGATAAAAGATGAAGTGATACATGTTAATAATATTGTACCATATCCTGTATTTTCAAAAGTCCTGGTGGTCAAATGACATTTCAAAATGTTTATACTGTAAAACATTAGGTTGGCATGGTGACGTAAACCTTTAATCCCAACACTTGGGAGGCAGAAGTAGGAGGATCACTGTGAGTTTGAGGCCAGCCTATGACTCTGTAGTGAATTCCAGGTCAGCCTGGGCTACAGCGAGACTTTGCCTTGAAAAACAAAACAAAACAAAAAACAACAACAAAAACAACAACAAAAACCCCACTTTATATTTACATCATGATTAGAGTGAAAACAACTCACACAGGCTTCTACCACCTGCTGTCATACTCAGACAGTACAAAGCATGACACAAATAATAATTACTTCTTGCTCTAATGATGAGCAGAAGATTCAATATTGGAAATATAAAGCCTAGCCATTACAAATGTTAAAAAAATATATCTGGGCGCTGGAGATATGGCTCAACAGATAAAGGTTGTTTGCTTGCAAAGTTTGAGGCCTCGGCTTAGTTCCACAGTAACCACATAAAATTAAATGCACAAAGTGGCACATGCATCTGGAGTTTGTTTGCAGTGACAAGATGCCCTGGGAACCAATTCTCTACCCCACCCCTCTTTCTCTCTCTCTGCCTGTCTCACTGTCTTCCCTTTCCTCTCTGCCTAACTCTCCTTGCAAATAAATATTTTTAAATATATCACTAAGGGGGAAAAACTGGCTACCTCTAGTACTAGTCATAACCCCCTACACCATGGACAGATCCAATATGCCCACCAAGTAGAGTCCCCAGTGGGATGGGGAAAGAAAGGAGGGAAATGGGGTTCCTCTTGTCTGGTCTTTGACACAGCAACAAGAAAAGCAGCTAATTCAATGGTCTCCAAAATATACTCCCTTAAGTGTCTTCTGAAACAGTTTTGAAGCACATTATATCCGTTATGCAACTGAATATCTGAACTTCTTCATCAAGAATTTAAACTACTTCCAAGAAGGTATCTTACTCAACCAGGGTAAATATTGGCATTTTAAAATAAAACTGGTACATCTCTCCTTTAAATTTTTTCAATAGACTTTAAATTCATTTGTATATGCACTTGACAAAATTACAGAATGTCATTATCAACAGAAGAAGAATTTGTCTCTATCAAGGCAAATAGGTTTTCTTTTTTTTTAATTGTCCATAATGAGTTACAATATTTAGTGGGCAAACAATGAGTTGTTATCCCCAATACCCCGCTAACCTGTCCTCCCCAATCCGCTGGATAACCTCCTCCATGGGTCGTCTGGATCAGTTCTTGTGGCAGGGGACCATGGATAGCCTAGTATTCAGCCAGGTTCTCCTGGCCATGCCTCTGGATAGTCTCCCCCACCACAGCTCTCACAATCTTTCCGCCCCCTCTTTCTCTCAGTTCCCTGAGTCGTGGTGGATGAGTATTAAGGCTGCTTTAAGGTTGTGAGCTTAGGGGTCTTTGTGTCGCAAATCATTGGTTTCTGTTTCACTGGCTTATCCTGTGTTGATTGAATGGCTGTGGCTGTGGGTCCCTTGTTCTCCCCTCATTCTCTGTGGGGTTCCATATGGATCCTCCACGATATGACTGTGGTGGCTCCTCTCTTGCCAGGATCTCAGCTATCAGCCTACGGTCGGTTGGTAGGGTTAGATGGGCCCCAGCTCTCTCGCTGCATCCTGAAAAATACAAACACAATCTCCATCAGAGAGTGAGATCAGTGTAGGTTAGCAAATATGCACAATTCTGGATTACCTAGATTCTATTTTTATTAGCCTCCCCATCAATCACTCCCAAGTGCAACTTGTCTTGGGAGCACAAGAGTACGGGATCCGGTGCCTATCCCAAGTTCCAGACAAGGGGTCCCCCTCACAAAGTGGAAAATTGGCCGAATTTGAAAGCTGTTGATTGTCTCCCCCAGGCCCAGGCTCCTCCATTACACAGTGCTCCTTTATTGGTTCACTGTTCTCTCCCTGTAGGAAGTATGGTAAGCCTACTCATGACCACAGATTGTGTTTCATGTCAGTGGTCTCTGTTTACTCCAGCTGTCATTGATCAGTTTCCCCTGGCAGCCTGTGCAGTGCCTTCCAGCACTACACTCACTGCCTTCTGGGGGCTGGATACTGTTCCGTATGTTGAAGGGTCTCTTGATGCTGATCGATGACATTCTGTGGTTTCTTCAGCAACAGGGTTTTAAGGCAAGTAGGTTTTCTGAAGTTCTATGTTATATGAAGAAAATTGGTCATAAGAACATTCTTGGGCAGGAGAGATTGCTCAGTGGTTAAGGTTCATGCATGCAAAGCCTAACGACTTGATTTGATACCCCAGCACCCATGTAAAGCCAGATGCACAAAGTTGTGCATGTATCTGGAGTTCATTTGCAGTGGCTAGAGGCCTGGTGTACTCATTCTCTCTCTGTCTCTCTGTCTGTCTTTCTGTCTCTGCTTGCAAATAAATAAATATTTTTAAAAGATAGAACATTCTTCCCTGTGTTAACAAACAATACTTCCTCTTCTAGAAGTGATATAGCATTAGACTATAAATAAAACACTACAGATATGTTGGTAGTTATTGCTAAGTGCATTCTTTAAAAATTATATTTCTCTGGTGGTTAGCATGAATCAAATAAATGCATGAACAAAATTAATGACTATACAGAGAGAAATTGTTGGTCATTTATAGTGAAAAAGAAATTTGACCTGCATAAAAGTAAAAGTCTGGTCACCAAGAGTGAATGCCTGTAAACAGAACACAGAACAGAGAGTCTCAAGTTCAAAGCAGGCTGGGCTACATAATACGGCTATCTAACAGAAGAAGAAAAGAGATGAAAGTCACACATGCATGTATATGTTTGCACATACAAACCAGAATGAAACAAAGTAAATGTGGATTTAGTGTCACTAGTATCTAGTAGAAAAGATAGGCAAAAATATATTTCCAGAAATTAATTTGGTTTTCAAGAATGAAATTGATTTACTATATGTTTCTCTTACTCTTATTGTTCTCTTGAATAAATAACTGTGATCTGTTAGAATTAACATGGAATTTCCTATGCCTCCTATTTCTTCAAATCACTCAAAACTGCAGTTAACGAAGAAATATCAAATACTTTCTTGTTAAGAGAATGGTGAGTATTGTGTATCTTGATGAGTACATTTTGAATGATTCAAGGTAGATCGATAGAATCATAATGAGGGAAGCCCTGTGAAGAGCTTGGTTATTGGTAGTAATAACTTCACTCTTATTTCACAGCAAGAGTTCTTTTCTTTGTTCTCATAAGGCTGTTTCTCAGAAAGCCTGCTTTCTGACAGTAATTGGGAGAATAGAATAGAAGAATCCATTAAAAATATTGTCATGTTATCACAACTTTAACTCCTATCCCAATATGGACCAAGACATCACTCTATCCATCACCAATTTTATACATAAGAAAGGAAATAAAACTTTGCAGTAGGATTATGGTGTTAGCAATAACTCAAATCAGCCTTGTCAAAATCAAACCCTGGATTTCATTATGCTCTGGGTCTTAGAAGACGGGTGAGGGGAATGTCAGAAAGGGGAAAGGCAGGGCAGCTCAAACACAGGCGCATTCACAGAGACCAACTCGAGAGAGCAAATTCATGCTGAACTGAGGATCCAGACAGAGCTACAATACGACTCTCAATTAAGAAAGTACATTCCTAGACTCGGGAATTCATTTTATGGCATATGATATTTAAAAGAGAATGTTCTTGGGATCAAAACTGGCCAGAGAAGGCAAGAAGACTGGGCAGGGGAAAATAACGGGGTGTAACATGAACACTATCTAAAATATTATCAGTCCATCTCAAGGTATTCAATTGAAAGAACTCACAGAAAATAAGACAACAAATCTCCCTTGACTGGAGTTCTTGGTGACACATTGCCATACCCATAATGCAACACTCATTTATAAACTTTTTGGGAAGCTGAGGATAGCGAACCTGTAATCCCAGAAGGCTGAGGAAGGAGGACTCTGAGTTTGAGTCCAGCCTGAATTATATAGTGAAATCATATCTTGAAGAAAAAAATAACCTTTGTGTACCCTTAAGAACTGAAATGTGAATTTCTGTTTTGAGTGACACTGATATATTGACCTTTTGAAGAAAATAGGGCATTTAATCTGAGTAGGACACAGTCCTTGGGGATTTGAAGAGCAAGACTAAATGCAGAACACAAAGGAGGTCAGGGTGATGAAGGACTAGCTGTTAGAAATAGCAAGCTCTCTTGCTCTCTTTATCTGTCTCTTTCCACTCTCTTCTTACTTCTCTCTCCTTTCTCATCTCTCTTTCCCATCTCTCCCTTTTGAACACCAGAAATCTGGCCTTAAAGCTACACCGTGACTAGAATATAGACTGCTAATGGAGTCTTGAAAGTAGATCCAAGGGTTGGCTCCAGAAAGTGGTCCAAAGACCGACAGAAACATCAAGAGGCACTGAACGAGAAGATGTCCTCATCCCACACTACTAATTGCAGGGATTGAGATTTGAAGCCTCAGAACTCATGGTTAGAAAGTAGTTATTTGAAGATTTTATACTGAGCTAGACCTTATACAAAATGGAAACTTCATGGTATGAAAGATAGAGTAAGAAAGACAAAAGAAAGGCCAAGAAACTATTAGGGTGTCAGTGTTGGATTCGGATATGTTGAACAGAACCCTGAGGACAGATAAGAAGGGAATGAGTGCATGAGAGGAATAAAAGTCAAGGGAGATCTAAAATTCCAAAGCACACCACTCTGGGGGAAATATTGAGCGCCTATTAGGAGACATAACAGAATTTGATTGGAGCAATCATTTCAATGTGAACTAGACATAGAGAAGAACAGAAAGGGGAGAGGGTTGAGAAGAGAGATTGTAATGAATTCTTACTGAAAAAGCACAATGTGGGCTGGAAAGATGGCTCAGCAATTGCTTGATGCGAAGCCTGCTGGTGTAGGTTCGCTCCTCAGTACGCATGTAAAACCAGCACACAAAGTGACACATGTGTCTGGAGTTTGTCTGCAATGGCAAGAGACTCTGGCAAAATAAAAATATGTCTAAAGGAAAGAAAATAAAAAAGCAAAGTGTGTTTAAAAATGTTTCAAACTATTTGATTTTCCAATTTATATCTGTAACTGTGTAAATGAGTGTGTGATGGGTGTGTGTTCATTTGTATGAATATGAGTGGGTGTGTGCCTCGGTGCACACATGAGGTCAGAGATCAACCTCAACTGTTAGTCTGTGCCTTCTTCCTTGTTTTGAGATAGGTTCTCTCTGTGAGCCACTGTTTCTGCCCAGGGAGCTGGTTCCAGAGCATTGGGATCTGCCTCCCTCCACCTCTCTTCTGCTGTGGATTTGCTGGGATCATAGAAATGCCCCCTATATATCCAACTTTTTACTTGGTTCCTGGAAATCCAAACTCAGGTTGTTAGTCTTCTACATCCTTATCCACTGAGCCATTTTCCCAGCCCTCCAGGCTATATAGTGTTTAAAAAATGATCTATGATGGTGCCATTATCAAATAACATTTAAACATTATATCTAGGCTAATTTTCTTTTAATCTTTAAATCCAATTTCAACTATCATTATTTTGACACACTGTGAATTAGTCATTTCAACTTTGTATTGCATGTGTTTTGTTATAATTATATTGTCAGATAATCAGAATTCATGTAAAACACAACTATTCATTAATTTGGTTTCCTTTCAAACTGGAAATATAAGGTTGTGAGTTTTAACAAATTATGTTAATACTAATGTTAAATTAATATTACTTCAGCTGCAATTATTTTATCTATAATTCTAGAAATTTTTCTCAGCATGATTTTTATCGAGTTAATAAGCGATGACTGGAATGAGTCTAATTATTCAAATTAAGTTTTATAAAACAATGTCTGTTTCAAATACTGATTAGAGCCAATAGTCCGTGTATATCCTATATAGTCCTTGTGAAAAGTACTTTTGATTGTTTTAAAAAGTTGGAGACTAATTTCTGAGGATCTTAGCTTTGATTTAGAGTAATGCTCCTGATAAGAGATTCTAATCATTCTCATGAAAAAAATGGTAATTTATAGAAGGATAATTTCAATAATTTACTTATCTTAACATTTCAAATTGCTCTTAATTAAAGTAAACATAATTTAGTAAGGTAGAAGGAATAAAGCAAAAGGTGTTGAGAATAATATATGAGAAGCTGCATCACCATCCAAAGCCAGTAATGACTAGTGAGTCCAAAATAGCTCATACGTTGATTAACCAGTATTAATTTGCTAATCCAAACACACATATGTGTTACTAACTGGAGAAAAATCAGTCAAGTAGAAGGAATTTTAACTGCTTCTCGGTACTTTTTCCTATTTCCATTATCTTTATCAAGCAAAAATTTTACTATAATCTGACTAGTAGTCAAATAACAAATGGGTATTGAATGATAATGTATAAAATATAACTGCTGTAGACCTTCACAAGAGAAATAAGATCAAGATGAATGTGTATTATAAAAGGTATGCCAATCTAAAGAAGTGAATGTAAGACTTGTAGTATATATATATCAATGTGGAAAAAGACAAAATTGAACATCAAAATCATATCTTTAAAAATCTCAACTGAGTTGGAGCATTAGGGAAGAAAATTACAAACATATACCCTCCATACAACAATGTAGAAATACTGTTCACTGTCTTGATTCTTGGTATATGGAGAGATCTTTAACAACATACGAAGGGTATTAACCTTAAAGGAAAATATTGACTGCATTAATTACATAAAATTAAGAATACACCTTTATCAAAATAAGCCACTCATAATTCACGGTGTCACATATGTCTTCAATGTCCTCATAGCTGGTATATCTAAAAATACATCACTAAGAAAACGTAGGGCCAACTAATTAGAGAACTTGGAATATGTAAGAAAGAGATCAACAAAAAGTGTGCTCAAACTTCATTTGTTACCAGGGACATTCAAATTTAAACTATGATGAGCTATTACTACATATACACCAGCCTATCTAAGAAACAAAATCTGGTCCTCAAACACTGGCAGGGACATTGAGCAATGGGAAGTCTAATACTTCTTATAGAACAGCAAATGGGTGCAGTTGTTGGATAAAATATTTTATTCACTACTAATTTGTAATGGCACACAATATGTGTCTGAATGCATATATATTTTCATCTCCATGTATATGCATCTTTACTATAATTAAATCCCCAGTTAAATCTATTAATAAACACAGAAAGTATGTTAAATGAGAAGCCAACATGGCACCTAAAAAGGCATCAATATTTGGGTAAAGTCATAAAAGATGCTTCAGAATGCTATCACCCTTGTCTTTGACTTAGGCATTGGTTATGAAGAAATTCAGTTTGCAAAGATGTATTGAGCTATGCATGTATAATGTGTGTGCGGTGTGTGCATAAATATATGTATGTGCTCTCATATACATGTGTGAGCAAGTGTGCCTGTAGGCACATGTACACAAATGTAAGAAGTGCAGAGGATAACCTCAAGTTTTATTCTTAGGTTTTCCATCCTCTTGTTTTGTGACACTCATTGGCCTGGTGGTCAACATTTTTGTTTGACTGGCTGGCCAGCAAGGCCCAGGATCGGCTTGTCTCTGTGTAGTATGAATCAGATGCCACCCCTACCCATCGACTCATGTGTTTTGAATGACCAGTGCCCAGATGATGGCAGCTTTGGGGTGGATGTTGGCTGGAGGAGAAGTGCTGTTGGGGGCAGGCTTGGCAGTGCTATAGCCAGCAGCTTCCCCTTGCCAGAGTTTGGCCCACTGTCTTGATGCTATTTTCCATCATGGTGATGTCCAGCCTGTGCTCATGCTGTGTTTTCTCCTGCCATCAGGAAGCTCCCCTCAAGACTGTAAAGCCAAAATAAAAACTTCCCTCATCAGCTGTTTTGACAAGGTGCTTGTCCCAACAATGAGAAGGTAACTACAACACTCTGCCTCGCCAGTGCTGGAATTACAGGCACGCACCTACATTGAAGTGGATGCTGTGGATAAAACTTTGCTGACAGCCATCTCCCTGTTGTCATCATGTATGTTCCTGTGCATCTTTCTGCCCTTCACAGTTAAGAGTCTTGGGCAGTAGTATTTCCAACTGAGAAAATTCAGTAAAATTTTCACAACATTAACTTTTAAATAAACATTTCTTACTATTTCAAAAGGCAGAAGAATATTCTCTGAATGTCATAGTCAGCCACGGGCCACTGGAATGCATCTCCAAACCAAGCACTATTTATGGGAGGCAAGGATTTATTGAAATGACAGATTCAGGGGAAGTTCCACAGTGGTGAAAGAGGCTTCCACAGCCCCTTTTTCACAGTTCCAGCAGAAAGAGAAAAACCATCACCAGCACCACATACATAACAGCAAACAGGCAGTGGGCAAAGAAAGATTTCCTTTCTCTTTATATAGCCTTAGGGTGGGGTTTTGCCACCCTTTTCCAGACTAGTTGACTCCCTTGTCTCTGGAATTTTCTTCCTGCACTGCCCTCACAGGAAAGGATATTTGTTTCTAGCTCCGGAGAGCTTCCTTACATCCTATGCCCCTTTCTGAGGGGGCTGCCTTTCTGTGAACATCCCCAGAGACCCACCTAAGATTAATAAAAAAGTCAGGTTGACAACAAAAACACCACACTGAGAAAGCAGATGTTTCAGACTTCCATAATTAAACTCCTACGGTAGGAACTTTACATGGAACACAGAAACCCAGTACACCCATACAAAAGAGCTCTATCAACTCCATTTCATGGTTAAAAATCAAGAGTAACAAGCCAGAAAGATGGCTCCGAGGTTAAGGGCTCTTGCTTGCAAACCATGATAGCCCAGAGTTAATTCCTCAATACCCATGGAAAGCCTGATGCGCAAAGTGGTGAATGAATCTGGAATGTTTGCAGTGGCAAGAGGCCCTAACATGCCCATCTATCTTCTCTCTTCTTTTCTCTTTTTTCTTTCTTTTTTCTTCCTTCTTTCCTTCCTTTCTCTCTTTATTTCCCTTCACAAAAAAAAAAAATAAATGAAAATATTTTTTAACCAGGGTAATTATTCCTTACCAAGAAAATGGGGAAATGGTCATCATAGCACACGGAGGTATTCTAAGCCTCCATCAAAGTGTTTATAGTACTGGGAGACCTGTGATTCTTGAAACACTAGATGGAGGATGGGCCTGGGAATGTAGCTCACTAGATAGTGTACTTGCTTAGCCTAAAGTATATTAATAAACCTAAAAAAAGAATTCAATACTGGGGCTGGAGAGATGGCTCAGCAGTTAAGGCACTTGCCTCCAGTGCCTAAGGCCCTGGGTTCAATTCCCCAGGTCCCACATAAGCCAGACCCCACAAGGTGGTGGCCCTGGTGCTCTCTCTCTCTCTCTCTCTCTCTCTCTCTCTCTCTCTCTCTCTCTCTCTCTCTCTGTATCTCTGCTTGAAAATCAATAAATAATTTTTTTTAAAGTTACTCATTTAAAAAAAAAGAATTAAATACTGCATTGGTTTTAGAAATTTTTACCTTGAAAAGCATGTGTTTTCTCCTTGCATTGCATGATGGAGATCTTTTTCTGAGGAAACCCAGGTCCTGGAAGAGGGCATTTCCCTGGAGAAATTCAAGTGAGTAGTTTTAGAAGACAAGGTCTATTGTTGTCAGAGCATGATGCTGATAAGCAGCAGATAGGCAGCCCAAAAGTTTGTGCTTAGCAAATTAAGCAAAGTCTCCAAAAGTGTCACACATCCCTGGTGCTACTCAGAAAGGTGTGAAGGAACCTATGCTGGTCTCTGAAGTTAAACCAAAGACCGCATTCTGCTCTGAGCAAAGAAACATCGATTTAAAAAGCAGCCTCTTTCTCTTTTATATAGAAAGATAATGATAAAATGAAGAGTGAAAGAAACAATGAAAACTTCGGTGGATTATTAAACTGCTTGCGTTGCCCTTGAATCATGAGGTCCAAGGTCATTTATTTCTGTGGAACAGAAAGCAAAAAGACTGGGCTTTGAATGTGGGCTCAACAGAGCTTGAAGAAACAACAAAGGAAATGAAGAGCCTGCCAGCCCCTGAGCGTATGCCAAGAGAGTTATTGGAAGAAATCAGGTCCTTAGGAAGTATCTAAGCCAAAATGAAACCAAATTGACCACCTGGAATTACCCAGCACTGCCAAGAAGTAAAAATCAGTGTATGTGCCTATGCAAGCCCCAACCACAGCAGTAAATCAAGATAATTCCATGGCCTTTCTTTTGCCCATAAAATGTAGTGTTTGCTGGTTCAAAACTGCCTTAAACATCAAGAGAAATCTATTTCAAAGAAAGGCATGAAGTGGAATAAGGGAACCCTTCTTCTGGGCTGTAATTCCATTCTAAGCTATCATCGCATTGCCCATGGAGAACATGAATTCTTTCTCCACTTAGAAATTGCCTAATGCAGAAAAAAAGGTCACTCCTGACACCCTTCCCAAATAGTAGTATATCTCCCATATTTCAGCCCATAAGGATTTTAACTATCTCAAGGCAAAGTAAAATTTCAATTTGCTTGACAACATAGGAAAGGGAATTTAGCAAAATATCAGGTACTGACTAGATGTAGCATACTATACATGATTCCATAACCCCTGACCTCCATACTTACTGTAAACCTCTCCTCTGGAAATGTAATTGTAGTCTGTGCTTATAAACATCTGAACATCAACTGTAATTTTTATAATAAATTCACTCAGTACACTGCAGTATACCTCCCAAACTGCTATTCAAGATTTCAAATGTTCTTTTAATTTCACAAATTAGATATGACTTTAATCAATTTATATAGGAGGTATTTGTTTAGGCTTACCCACAGTTATACAATTCTCTGAGCTGGCCATTATTCTGCCTCTCAGATATTCCCTCGGGGATCATTTTATCATTTTAATTCTCTTGGACAAGAGTCATTAAAATTCCTGTATCATATTTAGGAATAAACTTTCTCCATTTTTATTTGTCTGAAACTGTCTTTATATCACCCTCATTTGGAACTGTTTTCCCAAGTCTACCATTCTAGAATTATGATTACTTTCGCTCTTCTAAATCTTCTTATTCCACAGGATTCTGGTTTCTTCCATTGCTATTAATAAAAGCATGAACATAGGTGCTGTTCATTTATGTGTTTTCACTCTGACAGTGACTATTATGTACAGATTGAATCTATTCATTTCATTTATGTTTGGTATTCATTTTGCTTTCCATCTGTAGTGGTTTGTATGTAATGTCACTATAGCTTCGGTGTTTTCAGTTAAGCTTCCTACCTAGTCCCCACCTAGTAGAGTGTTTGGGAGGTGGAGCACTGCTGGAGGAAGTGTGTCAGCAGGGACAGGCCTTAGAGTGGAGTCCATCCCTGTGTGTTTAGGGTCAGCTCACACTTGCTGGTGCTGGCTGCTGTCTGTCCACTTTGGATGTATGATGAAGTGAGCCAGCCTTCTCCACAATGATGAAGCTTCCCATGGAATCTGTAAACCTGAGATAATACTGCAATTCCATCTCATTCCTCATTATATTTTATCAGTTTTAAACATTTATCAGTGTTCGTCATGGTTTGATCCAGGTGTCCCCACAAACAAATGAATGTGTTCTAAATGCTCGATCCTCAGCTGAGGCAGTTTGGGTTTTACAACCTCGCTGGAGCTGTGTTGTTAGGGGCAGGCTTATGGGGGTTATAAGCCAGCTTCCCCTTGCCAGTGTTTGGCACACCTTCCTGCCACTGTTTGCAGTGCTGTGGCAGAGGTGCTGTCCACCCTCTGCTCATGCCATCATTTTCCCTGCCAGAATGGAGTCTCCCCTTGAGTCAGTAAGCCTAATAAATGCTTTCACCCACAAGCCACCTTTGTTTTGGTTCTTTCTATGAAGCAACAGAGAAAATTGACTACAACAGTTTTGGTACCAGGACTTGGGGGTCTGTTGCTGCTAGAACCCTGATCTTGTGGCTTTGGGCTTTTGGAAGTGATCTGCAGGAGGAATGTGGAAGGATTTGAAATCTCAGACTAAGAGATACCTTGAAGAGCTGTAAGTACAGTGTGATGGACCATTCTGGTCAGAGTTGAAAGACCTGAATGAAGTAAGAACTATGGACTGTGAGGTTTGGCTTACAAGGGTGAGAAAGAACTTGGTCAGGACTATGCCAGAAGCAGTTTGTGTGACAGGCTTGTTGCATTCTGCCTGCCTGTGTCCTGGAAACCTGTGCAAGGTTGCTTTACGTAAAGATGGATTGGTGTGAGCAGATGGAGATGGCACACAAAGAAAGATCTTTGGGCTGAAACTTCTGCCCATTCAGCTGCAATTGTTTGAGAGATTACAAACATTGAGATTGGGCCAGGTGATCTGCATTGGGACAGCAAGAAGAATGCAGATTCTTTGAAGTAAGGGACCTGAATGCTCTGTTCCCCCCTGGATTAACAAATTTGTAGCCCACCTGGTTCTGTGGAATATAACAAATTCGAGAAGAGAGGGTCATTGGATTTGCAACACAATTTTGTTTTTGAAAACAGGCCATTGGCATATGAAGCAGATGTGTTAGGTTGCCTGCATGGAGCCTGATGGAGCCATGAGGATGAACTGTGGGGTGCAATGGAGACCCAATAAGATGACAGGTATGGTTATTTACCAAATCAGTAGCATTTTAGAATGATTAACCTGATAATATTCATGCCATGAATTAAGAAGCTGACTTATGAGTAAAAATGAGATAGTGTTACAAGACACCTAAAGGTATTTTGTAAATATGTGTTTCTATGATAACCAAAGATATTCCCAAAGATCATGTGCAGGTTGATACATGAACAAAATGTTATTTGTACACATAATACATGGATACTCAGCAATGATGTATTACTATAGCACTAACGTGGACAGATTTCAAAACAAGTATACTGAACAAGAAAAGACAGGGCAAAGGGATGTCACATATGAAATTCTACAGAATGAAATCTAACCTTCAGGGACAATAGTGTGTCTATCAGTGGGTTTCCTGGGGGCAATGAGAAGTGGAGAGAAGGAGAGGATTGTTTGAGGGTATAGTAAACTTCAGTGGGGATGCATGACAGATCTGTTCACTATTGACAATATAATAATGATTTCTTGGGTGAATGTATATAGCAAAGCTTATCAAATTTTATATCTCAAATGAATGCACTATATCATATGTCGAATATTTCAATATAACAGTCTAAAGAATTTAGTTATTTATAATAGTACTTTTATCATTATTTCACAAAATCATTGCTACATCACCTTAATTTCTTTAAACAGCTCCATTAGAGCTAAAATATACATTTTAAATGTGTTTTTATGAAGATTTTCCTTTCGGTTGCTGTTTCATGATACATAGATTAAATTTGACCGAGTTTCTTCTTTCTGTTCTCATGACCTCTTTTATGACCCTTCATTCCAAGTTAATTTGATTTCTGAATGTCTCAGCAAAAAAGAAAAAGGGAGTTTTTTTTTAAAAAAAAAATCTCTTTGAAAGTACACTGTGGTTGGTAATTATGCATAAATGCACTTCGTGGTTCTGAGTACTTGGCTGGATATTAAAATAAGTCAGTCCCACCCTGGATGACATCATTCAGTTGTAATGTCACCACAAACAGATGTGCAACTCTGAACCAGTTTTTTATGATTTTTTTCATATTTATTGTCAATAATTAGATAGGTTGCATGAACAAGTCTTATAATGGTACCCCCCATTTTGCTCCTCCCTGTCCCCTACCTGCTGGGGACCCTCCTCAGTGGCCATGCTAAAAAAGTCCATAGGATAAGGTGGGGGTTATGGATTATATGAGAGGGAGCCAGTTGTTTTTTTCTTTGTGTGTTGTTGGTGGGGGGAGGGAGCAGTGGCTCTGTATATTCTCCCCCACCATGTCTCCTATACTCTTTCTGCCCCTCTTCCACTCAGATCCCTGAGTCATGGTGGGAGAGTTTTAGGTCTGCCTTACTGTTGAGGTCTTAAGAATCTCTGGATTTCTGTTTTGGATTTCGTTGGGTATCAGTTTCTGTCTCCATTATCCTTTCCCAGGTTATCTGACTTGCTGTGGAGGTGGGTCTCTTGTTCATCTCACCACTTCCTCAAAGGATTCGTTTGGGCTCTGTTAGGGGTGTTTAGGGGTGTTAGGGGAGGTTTATCTCCTGCCTGTGGTAGGGTGGGGTTGTCCACGGTTCTCACTGCCTAATGAATGATGCAGTTTTAACACACTGCCTTGTTTTGCATGCTATTGGAAGGAACAAAATAATTGTTTAGAAAATAGACAAAAAATATACAGTGAGCCTTCAGTCAAAATATTCATAGAAATATATAAGGGATGCAAATTTCACATTTTGAAAATGTTCACTTTTATACTCGGGTCTCTCTTTATGGATACATCTTATATTTTTTGTAATTTTCTCAAGTTATTAGGAAATGTATTGTAAAATAGCTATTATCACTGATATATACTAACATATATTAAGCTTCTGGTGAGCTTTAGAAGCGATGAGGATGAATAAGGCATTCCAAACTTTGAAAGAGTTGTTATACTTGTAGGGAATGTTCTCTCTCTCTCTCTCTCTCTCTCTCTCTCTCTCTCTCTCTCTCTCCTTCTCTCTCCTCTCTTTCTATCTTTCGCTCTCTCTTTCCCTCTTTTCCTCTCTCCCTCTCTCTTGCTCCTTTTTAAAAACTACTAATTAAGGAGTACTTAATTACACAGGAGTAATTAAAGATTTCATGTTCTTTTTAAAACTTTTTATTGGCAATTTTCATTCTAATACTTTCGTTTGCCACCCTGACAAATCCCCTTTTTACCTAACCACATCGTTCCATCTGGTCTAGCTTCTATTTTGGCATATTTTTTTCCTTTTTGCCCTTCTCTGTCATGCATGACATTATGGTGATGGAATCAATATTATGCTAGTCTTGGGCAAGTAATGACAGCTGCTGTAAGCTCATAGATGTTAAAGCCATTTTTTTTCTTGGTCTGAAGGACAGAGTTCACACTCCTCCTCCCCTTCCTTTGGCTCTTACATTCTTTCTGACACCTCTTCTGCAATGGTCCCTGAGCTTTGGGGAATGTGACAAAAAATGTCTCATTTAATGACTGAACTGTCACTTCTCAGCATATTCGTGAGTTTTTGAGTTTATCCAATAGTCACTGCCATCTGAAAAGAGAAGCTTCTGTAACCAAATGTTTGGGCAGCACTAATAGATGGGCGTAAACATAAATATTTAGAAGACAGTTTGGTTAGCATAATATCTGCATCTAGCCAAGCAACAGTAGTATTTATGACCTTCCCAGCCTTAGACTTATGGTTAGGTGTTCAGTGCCAGGCATGAAGTGCCACCTCCCCACCAGCAGACTTTATATACAATCAGACAGCAGCTAGTTACCTCTATGACAGACATGTTACTATTACACAGTGGGCACATTTTATGTGGACAGTTTTATAGCTTACAGGGTCCACTGCTGTTTGAGACTGCCGATGACTTTTCTCTGCAATCAGATGAATTTTCCAGCACTTTGATAGCAAGTCAGACGGGAGGAGACTTCCAGGTTACTTCTAGCTCAATTTCTCGGTGACTTGCACTACAGCATGTGACTTCTTCAGTAATAGGGTCTCACCATCTACTCCTAGAGGGTCAACCTTGCCAAGAGCTGTAGCCTGTGGTGTTTTGGATGCCTCCTTTCACCTTCGTTTTGAAACACAATCTCTTCTTGTTTTGCCAGTGCATGTGAACCAGCCTGGCTGGCCCATGAACGTCTGGACCCTCCTAGCTCTGCCTCCCACTGCCATAAGCTTCCAGCTGTACATGGGGGCTGGGGAACTAAACTCGGGTTGGCAGGCTTACAAGCAAGCATCTTGAATCGCTGAGTCATTTAAACTTCCAACTGTGTTTGCTTTGGAACAAAAGCCTTGAGAGAAAGTGGAGCTTTTTCTTTCTTAAATTTTCCTCCATCTCCTGTGGTTGAATTTCTAATTTTGAACTGATGTCACTTTATTGAATATCTAATGATACTGTCTGTATAGAGAGAATTTGGAGTCATTTGTCTCACTGACATGCTTGCTTAGCCTTAAAAATGATCTTAATATGTTTTCAAAAGTAGTGTTTCTTTCTTTGTATGTTGGTGTTTTTTTCTATACTTGGTTTGTAATTCTTGTATTCATTTGATTCTAGTATTTATTTTTTAACCTAGGCTGGCTTTTAAGTTGCCTTTAGCACCCCAGTGCTGTGCTGGCAATACAGATTTACCCTACCACACCCAGTTTTACATGGTGTTTGGGATTAAATCCAGAACTTTATGAGGGCTATGAAAGCACTCTATGAACAGATCTACATCCCCAGCCCTGATTTTGGCATTGCTGACATAAAAACAGTCTAAGTTAAAAAAAAACATTTATTTTCAAATTTTTTAGCATTAACATGTCACCTTAAACTACATATGTACTTTTGGTAAGAAAAGGCCACTTTCTCAGAATAAGTAATTTACAGGAGAAATCTTTGTTTATAGCTTTGTGGATTTTTGAAAAATTGCTTAATGTCTAGATTGCCTCAATTTTTTATGTGAAGAAAGTTTCAATGTGATCTTTAAATGTGAGTATGAACTTTACAGAACACAATGTCGGGTTAATTGTCTTTATCAGTCTAGCTACTGTTTGTGTCTTTCCTGACAACCTGCTCAGGTTCCAGCAGATGGCGACGGGACAACAGTCCAGAAACTGGGAACGGATTAAATGGTATGAATCTGTTGAAAGTCAGCAAAAAGGATCTCTTTCCATAGTGAAAGCAAGACCAAATTTTAGAATTACCACCCTCTCAGGATTTAGAAACCATTTCTGACAAAATTGAAAAAGTTCCTACATGCTTCTAGAGTTGAGCATGTCAGGTAGGAACCATAGAAAACGGATCAGGTGACAGACCTGAGCGCTGGAGAAGAGCAGCAGCATAACCCAGTGACCCATGACAAGTAACAAGTCCCTTCCTCACCATCCCAGCTAATCCTCTCAGGGATCTTATGAGGTCACACAGCCGGAATTAGCCTCATTATCCAGATGAGAAATCTTGAGTTCTCATGCCTTGCAAAGCTTTACTTGAGAAACAGTCATTGCATATAGACCTTCTGACTCCATGATATTGTGCTCTCCCTAGTTCATTCTGGGCGATTGTGATTCAGACAAATCTGTAGAGCATTAATGCTAATTGCTAAGGAATAAAGCCATTTTCTTTCAGCCTAGGGCCAAAGCTGGTCAGCACATCCGTTAGTGAAATGGGTCTTGTATAGGTTGTTCTCATCAAATGCTTTGGAAATCTGAACTCACCTCAAGAAAGCCAACAGTTCCTCAAGAATCATGCCACCCTTGCGTCCACAGGCTCTACTATTCTGCTGAAATAGGCTCCTCACTTTCTACAGCACCTAACTTGTCAAGGCTGATAGTCATAGACATAGTTGGTCGAAGCTACTAAGTTTGGTAGGAAGTTAAGATGCCTGCTTCAAAGTCCGATTTTTTTTCTGGTCCCTTTATTCATCTATATACTTTACTGGCACCTTAAGGAAGGTAACTTGGTGGCATCCAACAGCATTAAAATGGGACTATTCCCCATTCATGCCCATAGAAAAAACCAGACTAATTTTCATAAAAGCTTGAAACAGGATATTCTACTGTTGTGCAAATTTCCCTCTCCTCAGCATTATCTATCTTCCTGCAAATTGTGTCCTCCAATCTTGATATAGCTTACTCAAGAATAATAGGCAAGGTTCATAATTAAATAATTTCAAATGTTCCATGAGAAAGGAAAAGCTACTGGGTAAATGCCAGAATGTTCATTTTTCTAAGAGGAGATTAGACTCAGCATACCTCATAGCTAATTTCATTGGACTTTAGAAAAAAAATCTTAATCTTATTTAATAAGTGACAAAGTCACTTTGTAATTAGGTTCGAATTTCCATTTGACATGAGAGTCATGCCATGTTCTCTGACTTGGAACAGACAAGAAATGAGCCGTAGGAAATTAATGCCTGCATCTCAAGTTCCCTTCTCTTTTCTACCCAACCATCTCCCTGACGATATCAGCTGGGGATTCAGCATGGTGAAAGCGTAGCCTCTCTGCCTTTCCTTCTCCCCAAATATTAAGTACATATGAGGCACATGGGGGTAGACTTTTCTTGATTAGGGTCCTTAATGTTCACTTTATGACTGACTGAAACACGGTAGTCAGTTAGGTCTTTAGTACAATGTTACTGTATTTCGTAGGCTACAGGTCGCAACGATTTGTAATGATTAAAGTGCAAATTCATAGGACACTTACATAAATGTTAAAGTCAAGATTACAGCCTGGTATTGAGATTTTCACCTGGTATAAAGATGACCACAAGATGGTGGTGTTGCTTAATGCGAACTTCAAGGACTCTGATTCTTCAGAAAGCTGTCAGACTGCCAACCACCACATGAAAATTCACAGTCTTATTCCATCATAGTGTCATTAGTGCATTGGTAGACTATTTTGCTAATTTTGGATAATCGAGATTACTTTTTTCTATGAACTATCATGAGCACTTTCCATGGAACCATCTGCCTGTAGAGGTCAGAGACTGGCGCTCGACCCAAGTGGAGAGAGAGTTCATGAGAACTGTGACCCTAAGATGTGGGGATGGTTCCATGTTATTCAGACTTTTTACCAGAAAAAAAGTTGAAATTAAGTAAACTATCACAATTCCCTTGCCAAGAAAGTGACCATTTTACTTTCCTCATGAATCTCTTTATGAAATTAAGTAATGAGTGTAAATAGGCACATGTTCCCCCAAGCACATACCCTTATATGCTAATGGGCGAGTACTTCATCATTTCACATTGGTTTTCATTGATTCTGTGAAACAAGTTAGTATAATAATTTATTTGTTTTCTTTGTTAAACCAAAACCCTTTCCTTGGTTCAAACGTACCAATTGAGAGAATTATAAAAATCTGTATTATATTGAGGCAAACATTTTCTATGAGCATACTTGCTGTAATCAAGAAGGATTCAAGAAAGAACAGTGAACAGAATGGAAGACGTGGCCTGTTCCGATGGAAATCACACAGTAATGATGTGTGCTGGTCCCCAGTAAGACAATGTAGCAATCAAGATGGACTTTGATGAAGTGATATTTAAATTAAAGCCCAAATGTGGAGAAACAGGTCAACCCTGTCCTGATTTGATAAAAGAAAAATTACAAGAACAAGAGGTTAACCCAGGTCCTGAAAATGTACTTCTCTCCCATTGACTGAAGGCAGGGAAGAAAGCTAGAAAGAAAATGAATTAGTGAATTCTTGAAAGGACGGAAGGAACGTTGGAAACATGGCCATGCCTAGCACTATGAAGGTCCTGGAAACGGCTCACAAAATTTGTCATGAGATAAGAAGCTTCTGGGGTTTTTAGTTGTATTATTTCATCTGAATTTCTGATACATGAATATGATATAAACAATAAATGATGGGCTGATTTGCTTAGTTATATTGATTAATAATTACCAAACAAAATTTGAGCATTTCTTATAAAAGAATAACCTCCAGATCACAATGAAAACACTAAAATTATTATTTGCCAGTGGCACAGAGATCCACGCAGTTGTGTGTATCTGCCGCCCACCCAGTAAAGCTCCTCACTGTTCTCTGAAGTGGGTGTGCTTGTCTTTGGCTCAGACACGTGGGAACACAGTGTGGTCATGTGACAAGTACTGGCCAATAATTGTAAGTAAGAGGGACAAGGTCACTTCTGGGCTACAGACTTCAGGTTTGTGAGTTCTCTCTTGTTTTTTCATCCACTATATAACAAAGGACCACCAATAGCTGAAGACATCATCCATCTCTTTTTGCCATAGACCCTGCCCACTGAGTCATATTTTTTTAAATTTTAAAGCAAAAGTTTACTTTAAAGAAAGGTACAAACTGTGGTATGGTACTTGTATAATAGATCGTATTTTACATAATATAAACAAAATCACTAATGTATTCTTCATAAACTGAGTCATAATGAATTACAGTGCCACCTATGTTACCCTGTCTGTTTAAGTTGTCTTATTTTTATTTTTTTTATTAATCAGAAAAAAAGTAGGTTCTACCAGGCCAGCCAGCAAGGTTAAAATGGAATGCTTGCTTGTTTCATCTATATTAGTGAAAAGTGGGTGATTTCCTTGTTTGTTGACATCAACAAATTCGAAGTCATCATAACATTCGTTCGGTTTTCATTTCCTTCTTTGATTTTCAATGAAAGCTATGTATACAGCCAGGTAGAGTGACACATACCTGTCATTACACACTCAGAGAAGCTTAGTCAAGCAGATCTTGAGTTTGAGGTCAATGTGATTGCGTGGTGAGACCCTGTCAAAAAGAAAGTGGGGGGGGCAGAGAGAGATAGACCGAGATAGGAAGGGAGAAGGAAAGGTAGGAAGGAAGGAAGGAAAGAAAGAAGGAAGGAGGAAGGAAGAGAGGAAGGGAGGGAAGGAGGGAGGAAGGAAGGGAGGGAGGGAGGGAAGAAGGGAGGAAGGGAACAAAGAAGACAAAGAGAGAGAAAAAGAAGGGGAGTGGGAGGAGAAGAGAGAGAAGGGGAGGGGAGGAAATGGAAGGAGAAAAAAGACGGCTGCATGTCTGTTCTCACTGGCTACCTAAGACAGGTTTTAGGCTTTTAGGGGTAGACTGAAACTATAGCAGTCTCACTGGTATATTTGAATAAGCTCACTAGTCACAGCACAACAAGCAAATGTGGATCTGAAGCTCTATACATAACCTCTTTGTTTGACTTCCTCAGTAGTAGAATGTGGATAATACTTGTGGTGGTTTCATCCAGGTGTCCCCATAAACTTATGTGCTCTGAATGCTCAATCCTAGATGATAGCAATTTTGGAACTGGAACCTTGTTGGAGGTGTGCTGTTGGGGACGGGCTTATGGGGGTTCTAGCCAGCTTCCCCTTGCCAGTGTTTGGCACACTCTCCTGCTGCTGTTGTCCACTTGATGTTGGCCAAGAGGTGGTGACCACCCAGCCTCTGCTCATTTCATGGTTTTCCCTGCCATCATGGAGTTTCCCCTCCAGTCCAGAAGCCAAAATGAACCCTTTCCTCCCATCAGCTGTTTTGGGTCGGTTTCATTGTTCCAGCAACAAAAGATCTGACTACAACAATACCTGACTTCAAATTCTTGTGCTGAGAGTTAACAAGATGATGCATACAAGGTAGGCCTAGTGTTTGACTTATTAGAAGCTAAGCAGCGACTGTTCTTTCATTTCTCTAGGGTTTTCAGTGTGGGCCCTGCCAAGGGGCTACCTGAACCCCAATCATGAGCTACCTGTCACACTGCAATCCCTATCCTTTCTTCAAAAGTACCTACAGTGTTAGTGCTGAGGAATCTCCCAAATCCCATCATCAAAATTCAGGTCCATTCCCCGAGCTCCATTCAAACTCTTGCTCCTTCTGCCTCAAGCCCTCCTCGGTGCCCTGTTGCTTCCCCACCATCTTCCAACAGCCTCGGAGCTGTGTAAGGTCAGAAACAGAAAGGGAGAGAGTGACCTTTGACCTCCCTGTCCATGGTTCCATGGCAGGGCACAAAGTAGGTTCTTACTCAAGGTCTATGTGACTGACCTAACCTTGTCCACATTTGCAATCTCGCAATTCCCACAGTACTTTGTGAGAAGATTGTGAAATCAATCCACTCTGCCCTTTTCCCAGGATGGTGGGAGGGCCTGCTTATCTAGTCCCTTTGATTTGGGGCTGAGAAGGAATTACTATTGGGGAGATTGCTCAGCTGCAAACAGAAAGGCTTTCACTTTATTTGTTTTCTTTATTTCCCTTTTCAACTCTGTCCTATCAGGCTAACAAGAACTGAAGCCATGTTTCTGTGCCTACTAAATGCTTTTGTTGAAGATAAAACAGAGAGGCAGACACAAAACTGGAAATATTTTTACTAGATTCCTGATATATGTAATTACGCTTTTTATGGTGTTCTTTTTTAATTTTCCAGTTACAGAACATAAAAGAACTGCCTACTTCTGAAAAACCCAATATGCTATTATTGGGTAAAAATCTGTCTCTTTACCCAAAACAGTCTACCCATTGTTTGAGAACCAAAAAGTAACAAAAGATATAAAAGAAACATGGCATTTTGGAGCTTAAACAACACATAGTTTAGCCGGACAAGGTGGCACACGCCTTTAATCCCAGCACTCGGGAGGCAGAGGTAGGAGGATCACCATGAGTTCAAGGCCACCCTGAGACTACATAGTGAAGTCCAGGTCAGCCTGAGATAGAGTGAGACCCTACCTCGAAAAACCAAAAATAATAATAATAATAATAATAATAATAATAATAATAATAATAAAGAACACATAGCTTGACTATTTTATTCTTGTTTTGGGTTTTATTCTTTTTTCCCCCTTTCAACTGGAAACGTGTTTTGCTGGGCAAATTCATTTAGTTAATAGAAAAATACTTTTTGTACTTTCCTATGTTCATGTTAAAGAAAGTTAAGACTAATATATAAGAGTCAGTCTTGTAAAAGTGATTGAGAGGGATGGGGAGATGGCTAAGTGGCTAAAGGCTTTTGCTTGTAAAGCCTAATGGCCTGGATTCAATTTCACAGCACCCAGTAAAGCCAGATGCACAAAGTGGACCATGTGTCTGGAGTCCATTTGCTTCAGCACTAGGCACTGACATGCCCATTCTCATTCATACTCATCCATTATCATTCATTCATTCATTCATTCATTCATTCTTTCTTTCTCTCTTTCTGTCTCTCTGTCTCTCCTTTAAAATAAATAAAACCATTTAAAATAAAATAAATTAAAATAAAAGTAATCAAAACAGTAATTACTTTCTGTACCTCCTCTTTGGCCTGAAAGATATTCAAACCCACCAAATGGTGAGATAGGCCAGTCACTACTCAGAGAGACTCCATATGTTTTATAGTAATCTCATATGTCTACAGGTTTTGAAAAAAAATAACTCATTCAGGGAAATGTTAAAAATCAGGCTTAAGTCTCAAGTGGAAAAGAAATGTTAAGAGTAGGATAATAAGACATAATACTCTACCCTAGATACATAAAATGTTAATTGTCTAGAACAGATCTTGGCTAGTTATCTACAATCTGCAGAGATGGATGCCTTAATGCAGACCATCGTAGTCCAGTCGAAAGAACTAAAAGTCTATGGATGATCTTAGAGTGAGCCTGCAAATGGATGTTTCCAGCATAGCTACAATTTAAACGTTTAAAGACTGATTTCTAAACTAAAAATAAAATAATTAATACTACTACTAATAATGAGTTCAAGTGCACTGGGAGCATGCCACCATTGGCCTCCACTCTGCCAGCACACCCTAACACTGACGTTCAGTTAAACATGTTATACACAGAGTGATGTCATGAAGATTCACCTTGACCCTCAAATAAATCAGGCATTTAGGGGCATTTGGTGAGGGTTGCAGACATCAAGCGTGCTTTTAGGGCCCTTCTATGGGAGATATGTAATAACTGAAGCAGATTCTCTTCATTTCCATTGTGCTCCTCTCTCTGCTTTTCTCTAGTATTCGATATTTTCTCAATATATATCTTAATAACTGACATCACTCATATGTAATTATGTAAAAATAGCAACACATTCCCCAGTAATTGACTCTGATTGATATTATTCCAAATTTCATTTCCTCATAACACACAAAAAAATTGAAAATTTGATACAACTTAAACGAAAGAGACACAGAAAAATAATAGAGTTAATACATGTTAGTCTAGGCCAGCTTCTTAGAGCATTCCCTTCTCTTCCTCATGTCACAACCATCTGGTGTTTGTGTGACATTCACACACTTGAGAGTCATATACAATTATCCTCTATATAGAAGAGGTGAGTTATATTAAACTAGCTATAGCTAATTAAAAGCATGAATAGGTCTGAAAATAGCCTTAAATAAGCCTTGGATAGAATGCATTTTGAAGTTATCCATTAAGGGAAAAATTTTTAATTTGCATAATATAACCTTTCAGTGGAAACATCAAAAATGAATCTGGGGCTGGAGAGATGGCTCAGCAGTTAATGCACTTGCCTCCAGTGCCTAAGGCCTTGGGTTCAATTCCCCAGGACCCACATAAGCCAGACCCACAAGGTGGTGGCCCTGGTGCTCTCTCTCTCTCTCTCTCTCTCTCTCTCTCTCTCTCTCTCTCTCTCTCTCTCTCTCTCTGTATCTCCTTGCTTGAAAATGAATAAATAAAATATTTTTTAAAAATGAAAACTGATAGGTCAAGGGGGAAAAACAAAGGGAATGAAACAGAAAAGGCAGCTCTGAATCCTGAGGATGATACACAATGGCTTCGCAAGGCAAGTCCACCCAAAGTCATTTCAAATTTCACATCTCGACTCAAGAGCATGCATTCGATGCCTAGAAACTTGATTAAAGTTAAAAAATGTAACTTATATATACTTTTTATTAAACAGTGAATTTCTCTAAGTCAGAGTCTGCATGTTCCTCAGACATGGAGAAGTTGGGCAGCTGTCAAATTCTTGTTTCCACAGTCACAAGCCATGACTGTTATTATTAGCCAAGAAACAAGAATGTGCCAGTCCAGCTTGCGCAATCTTGGTGATCTAGAAGACAGATTTGCCAACAATATTAACCTGTTGTTACAAATCATCTTGACTAGTAAAGTTCATATCCTCATAAATTTTATACAAGTTGTTCCAAATAACAATTATTTAGAGGCTAATGCCTTCAAGAAATGTTGATAAATCAAACATAATTGATTATTAAGCTCTCTCTCCCTATCTCTCTATATATGTATATGTATATATATATATGTGTGTGTCTATATGTCTATATATATGTATATATGTATATATGTATATATGTATATATGTATACATGTATACATGTATATATGTATACATGTATATATGTATATATGTGGGGGTGGGGGTGATTTATCACTCACAATTATTAAATATCCTTAACAAATGGTTAATGGAAACCTCATACTACTGAATAATTATTTGATGTTAACAAAGAACAGATTATACCAAGATCTTGTGCAATTTGTGATACATGTGATATTTATTAGTGTTTGGCTGGTTGCTTTCATAAGGCTTCCAATTTCTTTTAACTGAAATTGTTCGGAATTGAGCCTAGTGAGCAAGATGAGTTCTCATTTTATTATCAAAGTCTCCCGAGCATGATAATAAAAATCAGTGATGTAATTGTATAAGCATTACTATTGCCTAGCAATAAGAAAGAACAATCAGAAAAAAAAAATAAATATACACTGAGGTATACTTCAGAAAGGTATTACACTGTTTTGCATTTATCATTTCTAAACCTATTGGTTTTGGTTCATCAAAGTAAAAGCACCCTTTCTCCCCACTGGGATCATGGTATGCTTTTTATTGGTCCAGATCCTCTAATATGATTGAGAAGTCATTGAGTGAATATATTTAAATGATTTATTTTAAAAAGCTATTCATAACAAATCAAATACATCTATTCTTTTAACATATTGCTTGGCCTGGGGAGATGGCTCAGAGGTTAAAGGCATTTGTGTACATCTGCCAGCCATGTAAACCCAAATGGGCATTACTTTGCAAGGGGTAAGAGATCCTGGCACACCCATATAGACTCACATGTGCAAATAAACAAATTTTAAAAGAATTATATTGCTAATTAGCAGAAGCTCAACTTTTAGTTTTTAGAATAAATGTGTTCATCCAAGAAACATATGAAACAATATGATTTCAAATAATCAAATACTTCTGAAGAATTTATGATGAAAATAGTTATCTGCCTGACGCCTCCCTATTTCTGTTCTTGGAGGGAAAAAATGATGCTATGAATTTCTCTGGTAGATATCTGTCTTTTTAAACTATTTTATTAATTTGTTTGCAAGGAGAGAAAGAATGAATGGGTGTGCCAGGGCCTTACAGACACTGCAAGGGAAACGCAAATGCATGGACACTCTGTGCATCTATCTTTACCTGGGTACTAGGGAATCAACCCCATGTCACTAGGCTTTACAGGCAAGTACCTTAACCATTTAGCAATCTCTCCAGCCCCACCTCTTTCTTTTTGAATCATATAATTCTATATGTTAATTATAAAAATTGCCTAGTGAATGGCCAGGAGAGCCTGGCTGAATACTAGGCTATCCATGGGCCCCTGTCACAAGGACAGATCCAGACGACCCATGGAGGAGGTTATCCAGTGGATTGGGGAGGGGAGGGCAGTGGGAAATTGGGGATAACAACTCATTGTTTTCCCACTAAATGTTGTAACTCATTATGGACAATAAAAAAAAATGCCTAGTGACCTGTTGATATAATACAGAAGAATTAGCTCACTTAAGACACATTTCTACCTCTCGTTCCTTCATTTTTTTTCTCATTGCTTCCGAACGTTTCCCTGATTATTTTTGCAGATGCAATTACCTGAATTAAGCCTCCTACTTGTCATCTATTAATGATAGCACTATTTTACTCCTTCCTGAGGAATTATCTCTGTTACATCTCCTTCCATGCACTGATCTCTCCCATATATGATAGGTCAGCTATGGGTTTATTTTTATATAATTGGACTTAATAATATTCATGTTCTCCCCTGCCCCAAGGACTGATCCAGACGGCCCACGGAGGAGGATATCCAACCGATTGAGGATGGGGAAGAGGGGTATTGGGGAGCTGGGGATAACAACTCATCGTTTGCCCATTAAATAATGTGACTCATTATGGACAATAAAAAAATCATGTTCTGTCCTGCTTTGTTATTCTCTAAAATGAATCACTCAGTGAAGACCAAGAATAGTCTTTATCTTACTCTTGCTAATAATGTTTGCTCTTGATCCATACAATGTATGGATGATGGCTTCTATCTTATAAAGGCCAAATGTCAAACCTTGCATGTCCCTCAGTAGCAAATAAAGTTTTACATTAAGCTCTACTTCTCAAGATTTTCTAGGTTTTCTACTTTCATCAGAAAGATTACTCTAAGATAAACCCATCATTAAAATCTTATTTTAGCATTATTGGCCTAATTGAATAGCTAAGATGTTCCTTTATAATTCTGTTGGATTAGACTCATTGCTTCTTGAATCTCATATCCTTCTCTGTTTGTCTTGCTAAAATTATTCTCAAAGATTTCAAAAGGAGAGTTGTAGATTGCGAAATGTTTGATAGTATTTGCATCTGGTCTTTTCTCCTCATGCTTGACTGGTAGTTTGGCTAGGTATCAAATTCTAGGATGGAGATTATTTTTTACTCCAAATCTTAAAGGACCATTGTATTTTCAGATTTAAGGATCTGTCTTGTTTAAGATAAATTTAATATTACCCAAATCCTATTATTTAAGTTTATTTACTTGTTTCTTCCCTCATGAAAACTTATAGGTCATTATTTTTTTTTACTCTTTGTATTTAGAAAAATATTAGTACATATCTGTCTGTGTTCCTTATCAAAAATGCTTATGTCCAGAAGTATTTCTGATTTTTAATGTTTTTAAAAAACTTAGAATCTTTGTGTATGCATAGTGATACATCTAGGGAATGGAACTGTATTTTAAAATTCATTTATATTTTATATACACCCAATAGACAATGAAATAAGTTTGTAGTTTGAACTTGGAATGATCCTCTATCTTTTATGGACTGAGAGTCTGTGCCTCCCCCACCTTAGCAAAAATCGTTCCTAAAAAAATGTGTTCTTAATTCCTCATTAACAGTAAGACTTTGGGGGTAATTGCAACTCAAAGAATGGAATTATGGTCCTCATAAAAAGATAGGGAATTTGCTGAACTGTGCGAAATGAGTACTGTTTATACTACTTGGTGTTTGCTCTTCTGTTGTAACACACTAAAACAGTCTCTCTTTTCTTCTGTCCATATTTCGAATCTCTTTGTGCATTTGCTCAGTAGTTGGAAAATTTGTCTCAATGCATTATTTTTATTTTGCAAATTATATTTTCATTAACCATGAGCTCTTCTTATTTCCTAATGGTGCATCCCCATATATGCTAAAGGTACATATATGTTTTAAAATGCACTGAATTTAAAATATATGTCTTATCATATATACATTAAACAACAGAGCTGATCTGATTTTATAACTAAATCTACTCACTTAACTCCATTTGCAATGCTGATATCGCTACTTTCCCTCCAGGCTGAAGTATTTCTCTCACACCATCTCTTGCTTCTCCTCTTGCCAAACTTGGACTTATTATTTCACCCATTCATATTAATAACCATTCACACATGACTCAAATCAAAAACAAAGGTTCTTCCTGGCCACAGAATAGGATCCCGACTTATTGGCATAGACTATGTCTTTCTATGATCTGCCTTTCTCTCTAAACTCACTCTTCTTAGTAAGGAAATATCTCCTTTATCCGCCAGATGTTGATAGTAGTTTTTCTTTTGTGTGACTTTTGCATGTTTCTGGAAAGGCCAGACTTGCTTTTGTGTTGGTTCCTGAGACTCTTTCCCCAGTCGAATGTGACATCTGTGAAACTCTGCTTACCACTCTAAGCTTCTGTTTCCTTTATACTTCATAAAGCACTGTCTAAAACATTCTCATTTTCTTTTCTAGCTCCCTGCAGCCAGAGGAAAGTTTTGTGATTGGCAGGATTGTCTTAATGTATATCTAATACAAGTATCATGGCCATGTGTGCATATTTTAACAGCCTCCATTTCAGTTCTATCTACATTAAACAGTGCAATGCACTGTCTTGATCTTTTCACAAAACATACATAATGTGTGAATATTTTTGGAGTCAGAAAGATTTTTGGAGGAATTCTGAGTTGCCATTTCTATGATCACTGGTACATTAGCCTCTGGGCTTTACTGGTCATTAGAGTGAAGATTATGGCCAAGGCTATAAAAGACAATATTTGAAGAAATGATATAAACACTTCTCTAGAGTACAAAGGAGTAGGTGTTCAATGTCTTTCAGACATAGTTCCTATCTTATGTGTTCACCACTAAATACGGCTGACATGTGACATTCCAAACACTTCCTTGTCTCCATAAATGCTCTTAGAAAAGGAAACTCATTACTCTCCAAGAAAATCCTTCCGATCTTGAATCAACATGATTACCAGGATGTTTTATTCTCTGTTAACAGGACGTTTGTCCCCTACTGTCTTCAAAGACTCCTCATGTGCTTTGTTCCAGGTCAACAATCCCCACGTTCCCCATATGATGGAGCTGCTATTTTCTGGGTGAATCCCTGGTTGTCATCTTTCCACGTTGTGCTTATTTCATAGAACTTTGCCAAACTCTGCAGGAATTTTCACACTCTGGCACCATGGACCAAGACTGTCGTCTCCTGAATTGACTTCACTCATCATCTCACTGGCTCGTGTCTTCACGCAGCGTCCTATGAAGACACACACAGAGACTCCAAAAACCGCATCGGTTCTAAGTGATGTCATCCCTCTAGTGACATCTGGCAGACATCTGTGAAAGCTGAACTCAAAAGTTATGATTTTCTAAAATATTTCAGGACAAAATATTTTGCTGATATCCCATTCTATTTTTTTTTCATGATTTTAAATGACTAACAAACTGAATACTTGAGAACCTTCTCAACTCCTTCTCCTTGAACTTGAATAATGTTCAGTGGTAACCATTATGTAATGCATACTTGCATTCATCTCCACTCATTAGAAATGAAGTTTTGAAAATATTGGCATCAGGGCTTCATGCATGTGCGTTCTACCATCTGGTGGATGTTATTTCCTTGAAGAATGAAAGAATTACATATTATTCTAGGAAGGCAAGTTTGGCAAACACAGCCACAAATATAGAACAAAATGAAAGGAACAAATTGGTCAGCTAATTCTAAATCTGTATTTATTAACCAGCAAGGGATAAATGTAAACATCTGCAATGTGTAACCACTGGAACAAATGTAAACCTAATTCTTAAGCACACCCTTGTTCACTTTCATTGAAGTCAATATTTTGGCAGCATAACTCATACATTTTGATCCTATTGTAAATTCCAACTTTCAATATAAAGGGGTTATTGACTTCCAAACAAATTATTGTCTTAGGTGTCTTATTGGACAATGCCTTTTGTTGTTGCTGCTGTTGTTTTCCCTAGGGTGTGTTATAGATGTCCTGTGAGGGGAAAGGAGCAGTATGTCATTTTTCCATTTTTAACTAAGTCAAAATCTGTACTAATAGCATTCTTAGGGAATGAGCTCACCTTCACAGCATTTTTGTGGTTTTCCATATCTACCCAGCCCAAAGCATTCAACTCTAAAGATATGAAATATTTTGCCCAAAAATTTATTTGTAAATCTCTGAAAAAATAATTCATGGAGTCATGTCATATGTTTGTCATTGGATGTTGGACCTCACTCATTATACATGTCATTAGTTTCCCATATGACAGCTGGTTTTCCTCTGCTTAGTCTATTTCAACCTCACTTTCACTCCACATGGTTGGTCTGGATCAAATCTATTTCATGTCTGAAGAATTTGAATGTGATGTTTGCCTAACTAAGTAGTTTATCCCATCCTTTTAGCATGTGATTTAAGGTAGAACCACAAGTGCTATCCTTACCAGTTTTACTATAAATGTTGATTTAAAAATATGTTTACTAAGATTACTGACCATATAATATATAAACTCGGAGGCATTGAAAACTACTTTTAAATTACTTACAAATAACTTAAAAGTAAGAAAGACATTCCATGGATTGAATATTTCCTCCCAAAATTCTTATGTTGAAGCCCAAGTGATATTATTTGGAGTAGAGGCATTTGGAGGTGATGAAGTTGTAAGGGGAACACAGGTGTAAGGGATTAGTGGCTTTTTTGTTTGTTTGTTTTTCGAGGTAGGTTCTTGCTCTAGCCCAGGCTGACCTGGAATTCACTATGTAGTCTCAGGGTGGCCTTGAACTCATGGTGATCCTCCTATCTCTGCCTCCCAAGTGCTGGGATTAAAGGTGTGCACCACCACGCTCGGCTTTAGTGGCTCTTATAAGAAGTGATTCAGTGTTTTCTCACACTTTCTCTGCTCTCTTCTACAAAAAAACAGGAAAGAAGGCAGCCAACAAAGAGACAGACCCTTTGTGAGAACCAAGTCATGCTGACAATAACTCGATCTCAGAACTATGGGAGAAATAAAAGTTCTCTGTTGTTTAACCTACTCAGTCTATGGAATTCTATTATATGTAAAGTATGATACAATACAAAAATATTGCTGAGAGATACTGACATATTTCTAGAGATATTATCTTAACCGGTATTTTTGTCCATCTGAAGATCTATTTCTTGATTCTTTGCCTGTGACATCAAATAAAACCTTTCTTGTTTGTCTGCTTATGTACTTATAAAAATAGGATTATGCTTATATGTAGTCAAAAGATGCTGATTAAAACACACTGTGACTTCTCCACCACTCACATTTTCTCCCCAAGCCCTACTCATACTGAACAAACGCTTCAAGGACAAACAATTGGATTTCCAGAATAGTGCGGCATAACTTCTGTCCTCCTCAAAAAATACAATTAGGATGCATCAAGATAAGTGCTGATTTGATAAGCTTCACTTCATCACAGTGACAATCAGAAAAGGTTACAGACCTTATAAGAAATAGATAATGATTGAGGCTAGAGTGATGACTTAAGTGGTTAAAGGTGCTTTCCTGCAAAGCCTAATGGCCTGGGTTAAATTCCGCAGTTCCCACTAAAAGCCAGATGCACAAAGTGGTGCATGCATATGGAGTTTGTTTGCAGTGGCAGGAGGCCCCAGTGTGCCCATACTCACTCACTCAATCTCTCTCTCTTTCTCTCTCTCTCTCTTTCTCTCTCAAAAAAATAAAAAAAGAAAAGAAATAGATAATTTCAAGCATCCCATACATGAAATTTTCAAGTAGGGCAGTGGTCACCGAACTATGGTTTATGAATCAAATCCAACTTACTGTTTTGTGAATGGTCTTTGATTATTTTGTAGAATCCAACTTCACCTACTCATATCACCTCTCTATACTGTGTGGAGAGTTGAATAGTAGGGCCAGGGGCTCTATGACTCACTACGGTGCTCACTCTCCTTTTCAGTCCTTTATGACAGAAAGATTAGAGTAATCAACTAAAATTCACACTATAAAAGTAATCATACAGGAAATATTTCACGCTCACAATTAACAGTTGTCTAATATCTAGAACTCAGAAACCAAAACTAGACTGAAAATATGTTTTTATGGCATCCAAATGTGTCTTCTAAGCATTCAGAGCCAGGCATAGAAGGATATTGGATGAAGCAGAGGACTGACGTAGACCTGTAGGTCTCTCCTTCCTTGGACACAGTTAGACCATATCTGAATCCCCCTCACACTCAGTCATGTGAGTGAGTTCCAGCAACAAAACATGAGCAGAAACTCACAATGACCAGGACAAGTCCCCACATGAACCAATCTCACATGTTACTGTCTCCTTTAAGAAAAATGGGTGAAGCAGGCTTTCAAGCAACAGTGAACAAATCACAACTAGAAGAGAAAAAACCTGGACTCCTAGGGCCCCAGTCATAATTGTCCACATGAGGATAAGCTATTTGGAACTTTATATGTTCTCAGACCTTTAGGCAATTATACCAAAGAATTAGGCAAATCTGCAGTTCCTTCAAAAATATTTTATTTACTTGTAAAAGAGAGAGACACTGGGCATGGGCATGTCAGGCCTAGTTCCCCTGCAAATGAACTTCAGACACATGGAACACTTTGTGCATCTGGCTTTACATGGTTACTAGGGAATTGAACCCTGGCTGTCAGGCTTTAGAAGCAAGTGTGGGCACCACTGAGCCATCTCTCCAGCCAAATTCTGAAGTTTTTGCATTACTTTTATACAGAGAATTGCAAATTATTCAGCATCTTTTCTTTTAAAAAGCCATTTTTGAAAATATTATTGTTATGCATCTACATAATGACAAAAGTTTCTAGAAGATGAAAAATATTTTCAGGGTTAGAGGGATGGCTCAACAGCCAAAAGACTTCCTACAAAACCTAAAGATCCCCATAACACCCATATGAAGTCAGAGGCACAAAAGGGCTCATGCATCTGGAGTTCATTTAGAGAGGCCTTGACATGTCTATTTTCTCTCTCTCTCTTCTCTCTCTCTTTCTGTCTCTTTCATTCTCTCTCTACTTGCAAATAAATAAATGAAAATGTTTTTAAAATGTTTTCAATCTTCCCTTTCCCCCAGTTCTTTTTAGCATTATTTTATTGAGAATTGTTATTCAGGAATATATTTTAATTTGATCATCACCTCCCATTATTAGCATCTTTTCATCTTTTCCTGCCCCACCCATTCCACTGAACCCTTTCCTTTTTTCAGTAGCAGTCCTTCTATTTTGACATTTCATTCTTTTCTTCTTCCTCCATCCTCTTGGTCAAAATGTCAATGACTCAATATTCTTCAGGTCGTGTAAAGGTACAATATATACTGTGAAGTACGATATATACTGTGAGGTTAAGAACATATGACAGGTTGTGTCCATAGAATGGTGTTCCCCAAAATACCCCCTCACCACCTCGTGGCTCTGATATTCTTTCTACCCCTTCTTCCACAATGTTCCCTAAGCCATGGAGGATGTCATGGTGTAATCCAGGTGTTCCCCACAAACGAATGTGTTCTGGGTCATCGATCCTCAGCTGAGGGCAATTTGGGTTTTACAACCTCGATGAAGCTGTATTGTTAGGGGTGGGCTTATGGGGTTATAAACCAGCTTCCCCTTGCCAGTGTTTGGCACACCTTCCTGCCATTGTTTGAAGTGCTGTGGCGGAGGTGATGTCCACCCCTCTGCTCATGCCATCATTTTCCCTGCCAGGATGGAGTCTCCCCTGAGTCCGTAAGCCAAATAAACCCATTCCTCCATAAACCGCTTTTGTTTGGGTTCTTTCTGCACAACAACTAGAAAGCTGACCACAACAGAGGGCATGATAGAGACGCTTCATTCAGTACTGTACACTCAGACTCTTTCTTATTTTCAGCACTTTGATAAATTTTGAATGTCCTTGCTTGTCAACTCCATCTCCAAAAAGAAGCTTCTCTGATCAATGGTAAGCACAGTAGTAATACTCTTTTTTTTTTTTAAGAAAGAGATGATTCAAATTAAGAGGTAAAGAAAACAGAACAGACTCCTCGGGAAGGAGAGAATTCTGAAGCTGCAAAATCTGCAATTCCAGTAAGAAGCTGGGCTTTTATTGAATCAGGGAAGCCCATGGTTCCAGAGTCCATAGTAGTTCAGCTTAAACAAAGAGGAAGGCACTGACTGGCTGGTTCATGATACAACCAGTAGAGAGCAACATTAATATTCTTTTTGCCATCTTCTCCTCAATGTCTCCTAAGCCCTGGCAGGTATGAGAGAGATTTCTGAATACATGATAGTCCCTTCTCATCCTTGATGAGTTCTAGGTATTCTGACAGTCAGACTACCTGCAAAATAATGCTTCTCTCCTCAAAAGGGAGAAGTGCTGTCATCTACAGACATGAATATCACCTTTTAGATCCAACTTTTATGGGTATGTGATGGTTAAGTTTTGTTGTCAACTTGACCTTTCAAGTAATCTTGGGTGGGTCTCTGAGGATGTTTACAGGAAGGCAGCCTATCAGTAGGGGGCAGGATGTAAGGAAGCTCAAAGGAGCTAGAAATAAACATCCTTTCCTGTGTGGGCAGTGCAGGAAGGAAATTCCAGAGACTCAGGAAGCCACTAAGTCTGGGATAGAGTTGGAAGACCCCACACTAATCCTATATAAAGGAGAAATTCTCCTTAGCTCTCCTGTCTGTTTGATTTTCTATGTGTAGTGTTGGTGATGGGTTTCTCTCTCTGCTCGGACCTGTGAAAGATGAGCAGCCTCTTTTGCATTCTGGAACTTCTCTTGTATCTATAGCTACAAATAAATCCTTTCCTCCCAAAAACTGTGCCTGGTTTGAAGATTCATCCCAGCAGCCTGTGGCTGACTGAGACAGGGTACAATGTATCCATTTAATGAAAGAACAGCGGTTGCTTCACCCCTAGGTTCTTAGACCTTCCAAACCATAGGCTTTTGAGTCAGTTTTCATTACCAGACATGAATTCCCACACATGGAGTAGGCCTCAAATCTGAATCATGCCACTGACATGTCACTGTTACATTGGTGGGCACATCACGCATGGCTGGCCAGTTGTGTAGCTTGCAATACCCACTGCTGGCTAAGACTTGTGATGGTTAAATTTTGTTGTCAGTTTGAACTGTTGAGTAATCTTGGATGGGTCTCTGAGTTTGTTTATAGGAAGGCAGCCCTCTCAGTAGGGGGAAGGATGTAAGGAAGCTCAGGGAAGCTAGAAACAAACATCCCTTCCTGGGAGGGCAAATTCCAGATACTCAGGGAGTCAAAGTCTGGGAAAGGGTTGCAACACCTGGCCCTAAGGCTATATAAAGGAAATCTCTCTCTCCTCTCCCTGCCTGTTTGCTGGTGTGTGTGTGAGTGTGTATGTGGTGTATTGGTGATGGCCTCTCTCTCTCTCTCTCTCTCTCTCTCTCTCTCTCTCTCTCTCTCTCTCCCTCCCTCCCTCCCTCCCTCCCTCCTTCTCTCTCTCTCTCTTCTCTGCTTGGACCTGTCCCATAAACTATGCCATCCCAGCTGTGCTTTGCTGTGACAAAACTGTTGATGACTTTCCTTCCCCAGAATCTTGAATTGCCCTTTCCATTAATGTGACAGCTACCCTTCAGAGAAGAGACATCCAGCTCAGTTCCAGCTTGATTTCTCAGTGTCCTGACACTGAGTCATGTAGTGTCTTCAGAAGTAAGGGGTTACCATCTACTTCTACTGGATAACCAAGAGCACTGGCAATATCATGTATGGTTTGGGGGCTTTCATGGGCCTCCATAACCAACAACTTATGTGGGGAGCATCTACCCCTGGAAAGATGGTTTGATCCAGGTGTCCCCAATGAACAAATGTGTTCTGAATGCTAGATCTCACTGATTGCAGTTTTGGGCATTAGAACCTAGTTGGAGCTGTGTTATTGGGGGTGGGCTTCTAGGTGTTATAAGCCAGCTTCCCCTTGCCAGTGTTTGACACACCTTCCTGCAGCAGTGGGCAGTGCTGTGGTGGTGATGTCCACCCTCTGCTCATGCCATCATTTTCCCTGTCATCATGGAGCTTCCCCTAGAGTCTATAAGCCAAAATAAACCCATTCCTCCACAAGCTGCTTTTTGTTGGCTTCCTTCTGTGTAGCAATGAGAGAAAGCTGACTGCAACACTGGTACCAGGGATTTCCACAAAGTATGGCTTCTGAGCACAGCATCTCCACCAAGCAGGGTACTTCTGTTTATTTTTTAAGTCATATTTTAAATTAGCTAAAGGAGAAGTAAATTTCCACATGACTTTTTATTAACACCTTTAGTTTTGTGTCTGTCTCACTGACCCCTGCTCTACAAAATAAATTAATAAATAAGCAAAATGTTTTTTAATACTTAACCTTTCATCCAATTTTTTTTAAATCCCCGGTCTGGCCTCAAACTCAGTCTGTTGCTGAGGATAACCTTGAATCTTGATCTTTCTGCCTACATTCCCAAGTGCTGGGGTTATATGTATGCACCATTACACCTGTTCTTTCATATTTACCTTTAATTAAAGATGAGGCAAATCAACTAGTGTATTTGTTTAAATGAAATGTCCCACGTAGGCACATTTGTTTTGGATACCAGGTTCTCAATGAGTGATAATTTGGGAAAATTGTGGGACCTGAAGGAGATGGAGCCATGCTGGAGGATGTGTGTTTTTAGGGTCTGGCTTTGGGTCATGTATCCCAGCCTCAGGCACAGTAGATAGATTACTTTCTTCCTGTTGATGTGGGGGTGTGACCCAGGCTTCTGGCTCAGGCCTGTTATTCATTCCCAGCCATGTTGAAATTTCCCCTCAAAACCTTCAGACAACATGAGTAATTTCTTCCTTAATCTGTTTCCAGTTGGGTGTTTTCATCCCAGCAATGAGAGAGTAATTTGTACAATTATGGTTCATCTTTACTTGTGTTTAAAAATGTATATGCCAACTTCTTTCAAGGATTCTGCATTACTTGTCCTTGGTTAACTCTTAAGCTTTGCAAACTTCTTGTCATAAAAAGTTAAATCAATGGCCACCAAACCTTCAATTCCAACTTAAAAAATGCTATGTCTACATGATTATTAACACTAGTTTTCTCTGTTAATTTGATATTCCCTTTGTATACGAACCAGCCTCTTCATCTTTATTATTACACAAACAAAGCACTTTTCAAATAAGAAACAAATCAAAGTAAGAAACTTAACTGTTATTGTCCATTTACTTTTGATGGTATGTGAAATCAGGCTTGGAAACCTTTTTTTTTTCATCTCTAACAGAAAGTTATGCATTTTTATATGGGCAAATGTAGTCCTTCTCCAAACAGAAACCTGTAGCAAACAAATATATAGAGTGAACATAATAACATGCACATATATGCTACACAGTGATAGTTAATTTATATGTCATCTTACAAGGACCATGAGCTGCCTGCATATTTGGTTAAGCATTTTTCCAAGCGTAGCTATGGAGGTGTTTCTTGAATTAGTTCATTGAGTAGTCACTGTCTTCAAAGTGGGTGGGTCTCCTCCGATCCACTGTAGGCCTAAATACAGCAAAAAAGCTCAGTAAGGAAAGATTTTTTTTACTCCAAGTGTCTTCAGTCTGGGACATTGGTCCCCTTCCTTCTCTCTTCAGACGGTCTGAATGTATATCCTGAGCAATTCTGGGTCTCCATCATGCTGGCTCCAAATAGTGAAATTTCTAGCCTCCAAAACTGTATAAGCCTACAAAACAATGTAACTCATTATGGACAATAAAAAAATTTAAAAAAATAAAAAAACTGTATAAGCCAATACAATTCTTTCTCCTTCCATATATATATATATATGAGACTATATGTATATATGTATACATGGGCATGTGTATGTCATACAGTGATGTATTTATATGCATACAATATATAGCATTAATCTAAAAGTAGAAGATAAAAGTCTATATGATCTCATCTTTGTTATGCTTCATTGGACAACGCTAAATTGAAACAAAAGCTCAAATAATGACTAGGTGTTTATAATAAATTAATCATAAGTGTAAAAAAGGGATAGATAAAGTTCGCTACTATTTCAGGACACAGTGGAGTGACAATGTAATTCAATTTAATCAACTGAAGCCTAGGAAATAAATTTTTTAAAGTGAGTTTTAATAGTTGAAAAATGTGAATTTCTATGGTGTTAAAATCTGTAAATCAAAGCTATTTCAAATGGGCTTTATGAACCCCCAAAAGAAAAGGAAGTTTACCTCTATATTGAGGTCAAATCTGTGATTATAAAACTAAGACTTTACAAATTGTTAGTGTGGCGGGGGAGAAAACACTATAAATAATCTTCTGATACCATAAATGGATTTAAAAATCTAGATAGTGTCAACTGGAACTTAATTTCTCTGGCAGGTGCTTCTGCCAGTTATCTGCCTGTGGTTCACTAGCCCATCGGGACTTTAAAGCACTTGATTTACAGAGCAGAAAACAGACCTAGGTGACTTCATGAAAGGACCACTGGATTTTGTGTGTGGTTGTTTTTCCCTGTGACTCGTGCTTTTTTTCCTCGGGGAAACTAGAGCAAAGGACAACTTAAGGAAGTCTCCAAAAAAGTGTCCCATTGACAGTTTACTTGGGAAATTTTCTGCTTCCACCACCTGGAATAGAAAAAGCAAAAACATATTGTTTTTTCCAGAGACTGAGACCAAGGATCAAATTTGCATGTTTATAATAACTACTTGGATATATATATTTTAGATATTAAAAACTGAGATTCATTTGTCCAGGTGTAACTTAGATATCTGCATTTTAATAAGCACACTAAAACCTGAAATTATTTTGATTTAAGATATTTTAGAAGGTTTATGTATTGACAAACCAATCACATAACTTTTCTTACTTTCAGTATGTTAAATTTTCTTACTGGGTTCTATCAGTTTTCTTTTGTGATGTAACAAGCAAAATCGCAGTGTGTGAAGATAAGCATTTATTTCATGATTGAAGTAAATATGGAGTCTAGTAAACAGCCATGTATCTGAAGGCGGGGCTTGCTTCTGCCTCAGGGCATCTTAGCCCTTCTACTCCTGAAGACTGGCCTCTTGTCCCCCTCCAACAGACAAGCTCAACCTGTCACCATGACAGCAGAGATGCTGAAAACTGGCCTGAGGTGGCTTTTATGTAACCCTACTGAACACGGTAAGCCACTTGGGTTAACCCAGATCTGAAGGCTGCCTCTTCAGGGGGAGGGACTGTAAATTAACCTAATAGAAAAGCTTGCTTAGAGAGAAGTTAATAATTGAGATCATCATTTGAGTCAACCCTTAGTAAGTACTGAAAAGGCAAGTAGCAGCACGGAAAGTGAACAGCATGCTGAGAATTTTATCTGGGGTGCTGAGACAATGCTGATTCAAGGGATGGTTCCTATTTCCATCTAGTGGAGGTAGGTATAATATTCTGTTCCCATCAAGAGCTCTATCTACAGCCCATGTCGGCTCTGCTCCAATATGAGGAGATTTATATATAAATATCTGCTAAAGCTGACATTCAGTATAGACATAAACTGGAGAGTTGTTATGTGGTGGTATGTATCAGATTCATTTGAATTAATGATGCCACCTATAGAATTGGAAAAACAAATAACATTTATGTTACTGAGTTTTAATGGACCTAGATAATAGTCATTGATATTTAAAAATATCTATTTGAAAACTGGGTCTTTAACATGTGAAAAAAAACCTGTAGATTGAACATTTTAAAATTCAAGATATTGTGGATGAGATGAAGCATGATAGTTGTGACAAAATACATTTTTGCATTTTACATTTTGTATAAGAGAGCATATGTTTTCAGGACAAGTTGTGAAATCTAACAGCCCATTATTTTTTTTCCCTAATCTCTAATGTCCTTTGAACAGACTAAAGCTGAAAGAGTAAATGAAAATTTTTAGATATTTTTAAAGTTCCCTATAAAATTATTGGTTCCATGAATTATTATCTTGCTCTGTATAGATATTAACTCTAGTTCATTATTATTTAATAAAACATTATTTAAAAAGTTTTATCAGTAATAACTGTACTATAATGCATTTATGTAGGGAAACAATAAAACTGGATTCTTTTAAATATTTGAAATTAATACTTTAATTAAATCTGATTAATGTGATTTTATTTTACAAAAGTATGCATACATATTTATTTTAATATATCACCTCAATAGCCTGAAATCTGAAGCTTCTGTGTATATAATGTATATGTATTAAACAAAAATTATCCTTTATGCACATAAATTAGTTCTGGAAGAGTATTGTTCTCAAAATAAATACAGAGAGGGAAGAGAGTAATGATTAGCCTCGTGCCTGCCCTTGTCATGGGAGAACAAGAAGGAACTCATTACAGTAAATAGTCAACTCTTTTTCATTAAACTCACATGGTCTCCGACATGCATAAAAATAGCAATTACTGTTGATAAATACTCTTGACTTGGAATGCTGCAGACATCCTGCTTGGGATTTCTTTCTCCAAAGTCATGATTAAATAACAATATTTAAGGTTGCTTTGGAGGAAGAACTTGGGCATTTCTGATGAAGGCAGTGCTGAAAATAAAAATACTAAGGTTATGAGTCTATTGACTGCTAATAAGCATAAAATGTCATGATCTCATTTTTATTACTTTTATTACTTTAACCTTGCTGGAGTTTCCACCAGTCTTGTTTTTGAAACACCCAAGGACTCTTCAAGTTAAAACAATGTTGATGTGATATTATCGACACAGTCACTTCAAAACACAATCAACATAATGAGAAAACCCTTACTCATATTAAATGATGAATTAATGACAGCAAGTCCTTGAAGCATAAATGTCTACCACAAACTGCCTGGCACACCATCTTATTTTACTTCTAATCATCCTAAAAGCTTAAACAATGTTGCTGCTTTTGAGAGCTACTTTTAAAAACGTAATTGCTTGAGATGTGTCCTTGATGCTCTTTTATGAATAACTCTTCCTACATAATAACATGTTACAGGACAAGCATCAGATTGTAATGAAGACGCTTCCAAGCAGGAGAGGTGGGGGTGTTAGGACTGTTTAGATCTTTAATATCCCAAAGGCTTAGTCCCCAGCTTGGTACTGTGGTGAAATATTCATGAGGTGAGTGCTAATGGGAAGTCTTCTGGTCATTCTGGGCTTGTCCTTGAAGGGGACACTGGGATCCCAGTAGCTAGGACCCTTCCTGTTCCACTGCACCACATACCTGCACCATGACAAGCGATCACAGCCACAAAGCCACAAAGACAAGAGGCCATGGTCTAAACCTCCAAAGCTGATGGCCAAACTAATTTTTCTCTATATTAATTCATTTATCTGATTTCTTTCTACAATAACAGAATGCTGACAAGCACAAGTACTAATAAAAGGACATGAAAACACCAAAGACAACCTTTTTGCACATCTAAGCCTAACTGGAAAAAATGCTTAAGGGACAGCAGATGCCCTTCCCTGCTCACAGAGCAAGAGACAGAGCTGGTGCTGGGCCTATCCATGGGCTCCAAGAGCTGAAAGGATGTGCGGTTCACTGCTTCTAGTATTGAGCCAGAGACAGTAACTTCTGTGAGAGCCAGGAATCTTTCTTTCTTTCTTTCTTTCTTTCTTTCTTTCTTTCTTTCTTTCTTTCTTTCTTTCTTTCTTTCTTTCTTTCTTCCTTTCTTTCCTCTCTCTCTCTTCTTTCTTTTTCTCTTTCTTTTTCAATTTCTATATAAGCAGAACCCCAAATGCCTTTCGGTACATAGTTTGAGCACACTAAACTGAAAGTGTAAATTAAAAATTTTAGATATTTTTCAAGTTCCCTATAAAATTATTGGTTACATTACAAAGGTAAATTTCTAGCTTGCATGTGTACTGTGATTATATCATTACTGGTTGGTGGAATAAGTCTTCTATTACAGGATCTTTTAGCAACAGGAATTGCATTTAATTAAGAGATAACGTGTTATCAACTCTTAATCCGCCCCTGCCTGACTAAATATTATTTTCCAGTTCGTTTTTACATATGGACAGTTTGTAAACATATCCAAGCCATCTCATTTATTTAACAATGCTGCCTAAAATTCTCTGCTGACCATCCATACGTGATGGTGAGCAGGAAGTTTAAGTAGAACATATCCTGTACAGCATTTCATTTAGAAAAGTTAAACATTTAATTGAGGGCCAATACCATCCATAGAAAGTTTTCAAAAGCACAGAAGTTATGTCAGAAGTCCATGCTTCCAGAAACACCCCCCCTGCTTTTTTTTAAGGATGCCTCAAGGAGCCGGCAGGAGCACCTAGAAGAAGCAGTGGTACTGGACACTTCACAATAAAAGCCCTTTGATTTCCAGAGAAATCAACAACAACACACAACCCCAGGAAACCTGGCTACTCCCTGCCCCATGGACTGAACCAGTAGCCCACCTAGAAGGGCCCCCAGTGGGTTGGGAACAGGGAGGAGGGAAATGGGGGTACGATCATAAGATTTGCTCATACAATGTAATTAAGGATAATAAAGATATCAACAATAAAAAAGAGGGAACTGACAGGAGGGGAAAATAAAAAGTCACACCAGCAAAAAAAAGAAGAAGAAGAAGAAGAAGAAGAAGAAGAAGAAGAAGAAGAAGAAGAAGAAGAAGAAGAAGAAGAAGAAGAAGAAGAAGGAGAAGAAGAAGAAAAAGCTCTTTGAAGTACCCCTAGCCTCAATTCATCACCCATGGTAGAGGATCCACTTCTCTCCTCCCCTCCTGAAAGATTCCATTTCTCTTTGTATCAGTGTGACCCAACTGCAACAAAGCCTCAGGAACCTTTCCTGGAGTTCTCCCTACACTCTACGTCTCCATCACCCTTGTCTGGCACAACCCAGGCTTTCCCATCTCCTCCTACTTCTCAAAGTCAAAAAAGCTGAAGGAGAAAGAAACAGTCAAATTCCTTTGAAGCAATTAACCTTCTTGCTCCTGTTTGTCCCCAGGCAGCCTCAAGCTGAATTCATCTTGTATCAAAGCAACAAGGAACTTTCATTAAAATTTAGAAATCAAATTCAACATAGCTGTGACTTTTAAAATTAATTCCCTTATACAACTCGGGTAATTAAAGAAGCTGTACTGAAGAACATTGGAATTGTTTGTTTTAATGCTAAGGCAATATTGGCCCATTTTTGCCTCTTTTTTTTCCTCTTTGCCTTTCTTCAAGAAAAAATGTGTACTAATTTAGACAGGGAATTTGATCTGCATAGGAAATGCACAAAGATGCTGAGGGAGAAACGAGCCAGGCACTTGGATTAGCAAAATCTAGAAAATCTGTAGTGTGGGAAAACTAACAAGCAAAGAAAAACACATGCTCCAAATATTTTGCAAGTTTAAGAGCCAATTGTTGACTGTGAAGGAACTTGGTCCTGGTAAATTTCCAAACCTCTTTGCTTTCCATTTCTACAGATAAAAAAAGAAAGAAACAAAAAGAAAAAAAAAAGCAATTGATGAATTTTAAAACGTTAACACTATATATTTTGCTACCATCTAGTATCAATATTTAAAAATATTTTGAATCATAATCTCATTTTAGTGAGAATAAATAGCTTCTCTGATGTATTTTGCCATGCGCCCACTACCTTGAAATCTTTATTACATTATACATTGAAATATGATTATGTTTTCATTGTCATGGGAATTACCTGAGGCTTTCACAGATCTAATTCTTCGTTTCAGAGAGCTGATGGAACCCATTTGTTTTTCTTGGACAGAGAATACTGTCTTTGCATTGGACAGAGGCCAAGAGCAGCCGTCCATCTGAGGTATTAGCTAATGTCTCCATTGGACTGAACCTTCTGCTGTGTCCTCTGCATTCACTCTCTGTTCTCCTTTCACTCTGTATGGACCTCACGGAAGGATTATTTCCCATCTGATTTCAATTTACTTTGATTTGAGAAACCCGACAATCAAGTAAGATAGTCCCCCTCTCCTTCCTTAGACGATAAGTAATCTGGGACATTGGCTACATCTTTTAAGCTAATGTCAAGACACTTTCTTTAAATCTGTCTCTGTATCCTTCCTATCTTCCTCCATCTCAGTTTCTCTTACACTAAAGATGCTACAATTTCAATAGCTTTGGAATCCTTCTTGATTTTGGAATCCTGACTTGAACGCCATTATCCTCTCTATATTAACTATTGTAATATGCTATGCTTCTAATAATAAATATGATGCGGTTGTCATAATCTTCCTTAATCTATGGTCATAGATTTCTCAGCTAACTCAAAGCACAGGTCTCTAATAATTCCACTATCAAATCCAATTTGAAGGACTTTAAGCATCTCAAAACTAACATTCAATTATTACTATATACTTATCTCAAAATCTCTTCTCTTCAGTTTCTTTTTCTTTGATAATTGTTTTAAAAAAAAGTCTTCAGGACCATAAAAGACTTTTTAGGGTTATGCAAATATGTCTAATGCACCCAGGGATATTCAGATAGTTATGCACACTGGAGGTCACTTAGTCACAGCTCAGAAAGGCAATGTGTCACTCTTTAACCACCTGTAATTAGCAAACTCATATGATCCCTTTCAGTCAGGGGTGGTCAGTTAGTTCCAGCATCTTCTACTTATGCCTCATTAAATTCCCCTCTTTCGTTGACATTGTGGTTTTGGTGACAACTTGTTACATTTGATAATATGAACCTGAGTGCTTTAAAGTGTTCCATCTGTATTTTACCAGGGATCCACTGGGAACGTCTGAATTTCTGACTCTTAATATAGTTATTAAAATGTTTCCAGCTACATTTCGGTTGACTGACTCCCTGACTTCCACTAGATTGCCTTGAATATTATTTTCATCCCAAAGCTTTGCCTTTTTAGGGTGGCTCAGAGAATAGTTCCTTTGAGGACTTCGTGGCTTTTTGGAAGAGGCGCTGAGACTCAAAGGTTGCATATGAGAGAGGCTTTGATTTCTGAGTTCTTTCTTGATCTTCCATCAAGTTTTGGGCAACCATTGGGAAATGTATTTAGGACAGGACTCTCCCGGTTTCTGTGCTACATGGTTGGTTCATCCAATCTATCGTAAGACCTTGAAATGCCTTGACAAGTGCCAATAGAGGAGAGGGAACCTTCACAAGGAGCAGGTGGGGGATTTTTTTTTTTTTACCTATTCTCTTTCTATTCACATCATCAGGCCCATGTAGATCCCAAGCATCTCTTGAAACCTTACAGGGCATTGACTCAAGTTACACCATATTCACCATTTTACTGGTGATTCCCTCATAGCTATTCTCTTCAGGGTCCTTCAATAGTTATCATCATTCTATACTTCTCTCTACCATAGTAAGTTCAATGAGCTCTTCTCGACAGCCTGGTAAGGGAAGGTGAATTTATAGTTTTTCCCCTATTTTTTATTCTATTAATTCTAGAAACCCTGCTAGGTTTACTAATTTTATCTCATTTGATTTTTTTTCACTTTAAATTAATTCAATGGATGTCTTCTAAACCTATACATTTCTGATAACCTCTAAACAAGTGATTTTACTGCCCTTCCATGTCTATCTCCAGTCACCAAGAGGAGATCCACACAACACAGGAGATACTGTGGAAGGGAGAAGACCCCCCCTCAGATAGCAAGAGTCATCTTAGAATAACTCAATTTGTGAGAAGATGGGCTGGAAGCTGTGTTCTGCCCCAAACACTAAGTAAAGGGCATGCCAGAAACTTCACAGCTCCTGAGGCATTCATCCTTCCCGGTGGACAATGTCTCATGAATGAAATGACAGGTGACTGCCTGGACTCTTGCCACCGCCTACAAGGCTCAAACCCAGTGGAATTCAATAGGTAAAGTTTACTTGTAGGACCTCTGGGTTCTGCTTCACCAGTTAGATTTTGTTAATATAAAATTGCCGTGTTCCATGCCAACTCTCTTTCATGCCCTCTTTAGACCGACTATTGACGGCAAATGTTTTCCTCTGCCATCAACTTAATCTATATGTGTGCACACACATATGCACCCCTTACATTAGCATTAGCCATACAGTTTAAACACACATAAACATATAAACACATAACACTTAAGCAATAAGAAAAAAATTTGTAGCACTTAAGAACTGGTGAAATTATTGCTTAATTCCATAGACACATAATGTCCCGCCCTTTTATTCTATCACTGGTAGAATGTATTTTAATATAGGCAAGTTCTTTCTGGAAATGTTGACATGTTATACTTATCTTTACCCTATTAAAATTCACAGCAATTTAAGCCACTTTCCATAATAAATGTTCATTGGTTGTAGAAAAGCTCGATTTATTTTCTAGTCCTGTAAACCTAAGTAATGAATAAGACTTCTTTTAGACTCAAATATCCTAACTTAAAAAAATGGAGCTGAACATTATGTTCTCTACTATTCCTTGATGGTAGCAACTGGTGAGGCATGAAAGTAAGGATTAGACACATGAGTGGTACCTAGAATTCTGCCATGAACTGGTTAAATAGCATTGACTCTACTCTCTGGGCCCAAGTCAAAGCTCTAAAAAACCATTGCAGCATCAAATCATACATTTTATGGTTCATTCCACTATCTGTATCCATTTGAAAGGAATGTTATGAAAGAATTCTTAAATATAAAAGTGTATAAATAAAACCATAAACAACTATGTCCTCTGAGCACAATGTTGTGAATACAATTGAAACTTTCTGTACAATTTCCCAAATGAATTCCCCAATTTCCTTCAAGGATGGATTTGGTTTTTATCGTTCCTATACCTTTGTTCTGTACTGCATTTGCACACATCATCAACTCTAGTGCAGATTTATTTTATTTTTTATTAAAATTTGTTATTATATAATGACGGGGAGCCCTTAACTGGAACTGGGAACTCAGGGCGAAATACACCTGGAACCAAAATCTTGGGCTCCCAAAGAGAAATGCACTTTAGAAGCGATTTACAAAGAGGCTACTCACAATAGAATCTAGCTAATTCAGAAATGTGTATCTCATTTAACTTATACTGATCTCACTCTCTGATGGAGATTCTGTTTGCATTTTTCAGAAGGCAGTGAGAGAGCTGTGGCTCCTCCAACCCTACCAATGAACCACAGGCAATAGCTGACATCCTGGCAAGAGATGAGCCACCCCAGACCTACCATGTAGGATCCACATGGAACCCCGAAGAGAGTGATGGGATAAGCAAAAGACCTATAACCACAGCCAATCAGTCAACACAGGATAAACCAGACAGACAGACACCAAGGATCTTTCAACACAACCTAAAGCAGAAGTACAGAGACGCCCTAAGACCTCAATAATAAAGCAGCCTTAATACTCACCCAACATGACTCAGGGAACTGAGCGGAAGAGGGGGTGGAAAGATTGTAAGAGCCATGGTGGAGAATAGCCAGAGACATTGCGCCCTCAGTAACAACACACAAAGGGGGGTGGAACCGGGCTGACTCCTAGGCTCTCCATAACCCTTACCCCATGGACTGATCAAGTTCGTCCAGAGGAGGATACCCAGCTGAATGAGGACAAGGAAGAGGGAAATTGGGGGAGTAGGGACACCAGCATATTATTTGCTCATTCAATAAAAAAATTTATTTATTATAAATAATTGGATGCATTATATGAGCAAGTCTTGTGATATTACCACCATTTCCCTCCTCCGTGTCCTCAACACGCTGAGAGTCTTAACCTGGATAGGGGGTTTTGACTTGCACATGAAGTAGCCAGTTTTTTTTTCTTTGTATGTTGTTATTTTTTTGAGGGGGGGGGAACATATCTGGATATTCTCCCCCACCAAGTCTCTTACAATCTTTCTGCCCCTTCTCCCATTAAGTTCCCTAAATCATAGTAGGTGAATTTTAAGTCTGCTTTGCTGTTGAGTTCTTAGGAATCTCTGGATTTCTGCTTTGGACTGTGTTGGGTATCCTCAGTGTCTGTCTCCATTATCCTTTCACAGGTTATCTGACTTGTGGAGGTAGGTCTCTTGCTCATCGCACCACATCCTCAAAGATCTCATTTGGGCCCCATATGGTAAATTAAGGGTGGTTCATCCCCTGCCTGTGTGTCAGCCATCATCCCATGTCTTTTTGGTGGAATTGGGTTATCCACAGTTCTTGCTGACTTCTGAAAAATACAAACACAATCTCCATGGGAGAGTGAGATCAGTATAGGTCAAATGAGAGAAAAACATTGTTAATTTGGCGAAATTCTAATAGGTGTAGCCTCTTCGCAGATCTCTGGTTGGGGAGATTTCCCCTTGGATCCCAGTTCCAACCAAGGGTCCCTTGCCTCTGAGTGGATGGATCTCTTAGCCAATCAGCAAGCTGTTGATTCGCCACCTAGGTTTAGCCCCACTATTGCACAGACAAACACTTCTTGGCTTGCTGGTCTCTGCTGTGTAGCAATGACCTTAGCATTCTCATGGAATGGTTGGGTATCTAGTGGAATCACTTTTCATTCTGTCACACCGTAGAGGCGCTGCTGGACCATGTGCTAAATGCCTTGAGAATTTGTTGCTTCCTTTACAAGTTAATTGTGAGATTCAATAGGAGTGCAACTTATTACTGCTTGATGACTCATTTTTTCACTACTATTCAAATTACTTTTGATGTGTAGACCATAATTCATCATAAACTTATACTAAAACAATTTTCCCAGTCACTACAGCACAGAATCTTACAGTCATCATCCGTGCTCATGACTCCTTAATCTGAAGAATATGTACATATAAATTGTTGAGAAGTAGAATTTGCTGGAGCAAAAATGATCCACATCTCAAATCTTCCAGAAATTAACAAACTTCTTTCCAGCACAGTTGAGACTATTTGCGTTTCCCTATGGGTGAAAAGAAATCTCACGTGTTATTGTTAGGTTATGCAAATTGTTCTCCATCTGTGGTCTGAGGAATGAAATATCTGTGAGTTTAATTTTATTTTGCTGCTTTCCAGAGAGGTTTAGCATTTTTTTCATATATTTGTTGGCCCTTAGTCTTTCCTTGTCTGTGAATTGCCATTTTATATCTCTTTCTATTTTCTACTGGATTGTTTTCTTTTTCTTTCAATTTGTGGTTTCAAGATTCTATTTTAGCATAGTGACTTCAGTACTGGTTTGAATTCCAAGTATCTTCCCATAGACTGTCATGGACTTTCACATTTTATTGTCTTTTCCTAAGCAGACATTTTTAGCTTTAACACTCGAATGTGCTGATCATTTCATTAGGCCTTTGTGTTTGTTTCACGTCTTGTTTATCAAACCCTTCTCCTCATCTCAAAATATCAAAATACACTCAGAGTTTATTCTAAATAGATTCAAAAATGTTTAAATAAATAGTTTTTTTATATCCTTAACTGCAAAGTATCATCTCTAACGTTCCTATGCACACAAGTTTCAATTCCTATTCACCTTGCATCTCTAACTGTGGGCCTATCTGTAGGCTTATGCCCATTTCATACTAGCTTTTAAAATAAAACTTTATAAATCTTAACATCTCAGAGGACTAATGCAACCACTTTGCTTTTCTTCTTCAAAATGATCTTAATTTTGGATGGTTCTTTGATCACATCCTGCCATGTGCCAACCAAACATTCTCACAAGCCTGTAATCCCAGCTCTTACACTCCACAGACAAAGGCAGGAGGATCAAGGCCATCTGCTCTACACAGTAAATTCAAATTAACTTGGACTACATAGTCACCCTGTGTAAAATTTTTTTTAAATCATTGAAATTAAAGTACCTTTATAAACAGATTTAGTAAAGAACTGATATTATTTTATTGTTTTTCCATGAATATAGAACATATCTCCATTAATTTTCATATAGTATTTATAGTTTTCATATAGCAATTTTCTTCACTTCTTTTCAAAAATGTATTGTTTCTCAAGACAGTTTCTCTGCATCTTCTGATTGATTTATTTATAGACACAGCATTTTGCTGCTATTTGGTATACTCAAATGTCTATGGTTTCTAGCTAATTTTCTGAGGTAAATTATTTTAAGAGATCGAATGGCAAACTTATTACTTAATTTCTAATAATGATAGTCATAATTTTTTGACAAAGACTGTTACCTTCAGATAATAAGTTTACTTTTCTTTCGGTGATATACTGCTTAATTAGTATATTTTTTCTTTTACTTACAGAGACTTTCAATATGATCATACCCAGGAGCAATGATAATGGATATACTAGGTGGACATTAACGTCTGTCACCAGGCATGATATTGGAAATGGATATTGGTATATAAGGTTCAAGTTAAGAAAGTATCTTTTCCTTTCTAGTTTACCAAGATTCTTTTTCATAGTTATTGTTGATAATTAAATACATTGTATGAGCAACTCTTATGATTGTATCCCCATTTCCCTCCTCCCTATGCCCACCTGCTGGGGGCCTTCCTCAGTGGCCTTACCAAAAGTGTTTAATCAATAATTTTGTTACCTGTTTATACAAAGTAACATATAATGTGCAGATTCTCATTTCTAATATTTATTTGTAATTCCCTTTCTGTTTACTTGAAAAAAATCTTTCGGATGACTGATTTATTAGTTTCTACAAAGAACCAACTCTGTCTTTGTCCTCTCTACTGTAGCTTGTGTTTTATAATTCATTTATACCATGCTAATGTTCTCTAATGTTTCTCTTTCTACTATCTTTACTTTTAGTTTGTTTCTTTTGATGACTTCTTCACCTGGATTTTTTATCATCAGTTTTCAATTTTTATTTATATCTGATATTTATATTATACAAATACATTTTCCAAGTACTACTGTCATAGTCAGCCACACACCGCTGGGATGTATCTCCAAACCAGGCACAGTTTATGGGAGGAAAGAACTTATTTGTAGCTATAGATACAGGGGAAGCTCCAGAATGCAAAAGAGGCTGCTTCCCTTTCACAGGTCCCAGCAGAGAGAGAAACCCATCACCAACACCATATACACAGAACAGCAAACAAGCAAGATCAAGAAGAGAATTTCTTCCCCTTTATACAGCCATTAGGGTGGGATCTTACAACCCTTCCCCAGACTTAATGACTTCCTGAGTCTCTAGAATTTCCTTCCTGCATGGCCCACACAGGAAACGATGTTTACTTCCAGCTCCTTTGATTTCTTTACATCCTGCCCCCTACTGAGAGGCTGCCTTCCTGTCAACATCCTCAGAGACCTACCTAAGATAATTAAAAAGATCAAGTTGACAACAAAACCTAACCATCACAACGACTATATTCAATATATAATATTTTATTACTTAACATTATATAAGCACATTTTCATAATTGTGTTTTATTAGTGAATAGCTTTCATTAGTCAAGATACACCTATTAGATCAAACTTACTTGTTAATTGTTGTATAATTCTTATTTATCAATTGTATATATCTATCAATTATTGATGTATAGATATTAAATTTCTCCCACAAGTTTTAATGTTTCTTTTGTTCTACCTTATTTATTTATTTATTTATTTAATAAGCAGAAACTTTGTATGTACAAGTCATGTATTGGTACCACCATTTTCCTCCTCCCTGCCCCATTCCACTGAGGGCCCCCCTCACTGGGATTGCTGGAATGCTCCATGGGATGGAGGGTTATGAGTTGTGTGAGCAGGAGTTACCAGGGATGGGAAATGCCTCTGGATATTCCCCCCACCATGGCTCTTAGAATCTTTCTGCCCCCTCTTCTGCAATGCTCCACCATATTTAAACTTAAGTATTTGCTACATGTCAGATATATTGTACTTCAGAACTGCTATCGTCTCATAGAGGTTTACCCTTTCATCAGTATGGGGTAACCTTTTGATGTGGTAACCTCCATTCCTTACACTAATACAGATCCCTCAGTATCTGTAAAGGATTGATTCTGGGTGTCCCCTGACTTTGTTCTGCAGTGCCTGAAGTCACATATAAAATGTATAGGGAAATAGTTTCAAACACTTAACCTATTTGTGTCCTCTTGTACACTTTAATTATTCTTTAAATTACTTTTATAATACATAATGCAATATAAATTACAATCAAATAATTGTTCTTTTGAACTGTTTGGGGAACAATAAAAAGAAAAAATGTCCTTACATGTTCATCACGGATCAAAGGTATTTTTTATGCAATTTTGAACTAAGATCAGTTGAATCCATGAATATGAGGGCTGACTGCCCTCACACCAGTCTCTATTTGTGAGTGTTTCCCTGATGGATTATTACTTCTACTCTGGGCCCTTTCCTCTTCCATTTCAGATACGTAATGAGCTTATTGATAAAGCTCATGCATTTGACTTCTTAATATCTACTTCACATCTGATAGACCTAGTCTGTTTCTATTTATCAAGATTGTTGATCTTTTTGGATTTATTTCTACTGTCATTATCTGTTTAGGTCTTGTCTCTGCTCTTTCTCTGTGCTGACGTTTGTGCTGTTGACTGAGCCTCCATACTCTGTATGTGATTAGAGGTCATGTGCTGTACTTCTTTGCTTAATCCATGGTTTCTATAGTCTTAAAAGCTTTAGCCACTGAATATCACTTTGTAATTGACTTCAGGTTTCTGTGTGAATACGACTACAGATTTTTAAATTTTTATTTTATACACCTTATTTACAAATTGTACGCCATCAGGAAGTCTTTTCACATTGTCAATCTGTAATATTAGCAGAATGAAAATTTTTACTATATGCCCACCATTTTTGTCAACATCCCTCTACACACACACATACACAGAGAGAGAGAGAGAGAGAGAGAGAGAGAGAGAGAGAGAGAGAGAGATCAGTTGAATAATGAGGAAGAAGGCTTCCAGTAACAAATTCATGTTGATAGCAACAAAGTTCATGGGGAGTAAGTATTTCTCTGAAATATGCTCATCTCACTGATAAAGTCACAGTACTCTTGGAGTTATGTATAAGTTGTCTAACCTACCTCACCCAGACAGACCCATTTCAATAGGCACATGAAACCTTAATTTTCTAAAATTTCATTGTCATCCATGATTGCTTTTATGATAAACATATCCACTGAATAGTTTTAATAGTGACAATGTCTTCTCAGTAAAACATTATATACCATTTTAGCTTTTGCAATTTTTATTCTTTTGGTGGAATGGCGTTAAACTAGACATTTAACTGTGATTACATATATTGTGAGGAGACTCTGTTTGGTGTTAGAAGCAATGTACGTGAAAAGTAAATGAGTTATTTTCATTAGCTTTGCCCTGGAGTCAGCAATAGAGTGAATTAAATTATTGCTCAATGTGGTGGTAACTAGAGCCATGTCATTATTTTAAGTGGTACTCACAAGGCTTTCAAGTCTTCAATCATTTGTCTTAAGGCAATAGATGGAACATGTGCTAGTTCCGCTTTTCTGCAAAAGCCTACAAAGTGAGAAAAAAAAAGTTGTGCCAGAAATCAGCCTTAAAACATCTGGTCCACTGGCTATAATTATACTTCTTAGTGTCTAGATAAAAGTTTATTTAACCTTTAGATAAACCCATCAGAATTTACCCAGTTATCTCTTGTTCAATCCATAATTCTAATTTTTGCTCTTTTCTAAAACTAGAACCATGTTGCAAAATGATGTTAGTCCAGTAAACCGATGACATATTATTTCCTCTCAGGAGACCTCATATGTGAAAGAGGAGAAAGTGAGTTTCTCTCTAGTTTCTGGATGAAGAGAGTGAGGGTTCAGCTGACACCATATCAGAATCATGCAGAAATACTTCCTTCTCTACCAATGTCTTGTGGGGGCTCTATTCTCCTACCTATATAATACTTAATACTATATAATATCAGGCAGATATCCACATCATTTTATCTCATGAAACTTTCTAAGTAAGTAAACCTAAAATAGAGCATTTGACATTTGTTAGAAATGGCATTTTAATAGTAAAATACACATTATAGTTAGTCTATGAATGTAATAGATTATAAGCCTTATTTAACTCATGACTTGTCTGAATTAATACCATTTGTCAATAGACATTCATACATATCCCAAATGGAATGTGTTCACTGTTAAAGACAGTAAGAACATAGATTTATATTGCAATAAACTTTATTTTGTAGAGCAGGCTTGATAATACTTATAAGCATGTCTCAGGCTGCTGTCATGTACCAGAAATGTTTGCAATGTATATTTTCTATGCATAATCGCAATGTTCATAACATTCTACAAATTGAATTTCTACTTTATATAAGTAAATTGGATATCTTCAAGAATAAATGAATTTTCCAAGGTTAGTTAATGACAGAGGATAAGTGGTATCTTCTTTTCTATTGTTATTGATGATTATCTTCCGATCTCCACCTCCAGAGTGCTGGGATTATAGGGTCATTCCGTAGGGTGCTAGAGATCAAACCAAGGGCCTTGCGCAAGCTGGGCAAGCACTCTGCCAACTAAGCTACATCACCAGCCTCAGAACTGAAGATTTTTTTTTAATTTTCTTTTTAAAAAATAATTTTGTTAGGGTTAGATGGGCCCCAGCTCTCTCTCTCTCTGCATCCTGAAAAATACAAGCACAATCTCCTTCGGAGAGTGTGGTCCATATAGGTTAACAAAAATACACATCTCTGGTTTACCTAGAGTCTATTTCTAGTAGCCTCCCCGTCAATCGCTCCCTCAGTGCATCTTGTTTTATTTTCAGAGAGAGAGAGAGAGAGGGAGAGAGAGAGAATGAGCATAGCAGAGAGAGTTGCCATTGTGAACAAACCCCAGATGCCTATGTCACTTTGTTCATCTGGGTTTACATGAGTATTGGGTTCCTGAACACAGGCTTTCAGGCTTTTTCAATCAAGTATCTTTAACTGATGAGCCATCTTCCCAGCCCAGAACTGAAGTTTTAATACTGCTTCCCAAATAAGCATGTTTTCCATAGAAACACATTGCCTGGTTTGCTAAACATTTGATAAGATTAATTATAAATTATATGTAATACATTATATTTACATAGAATTTAAGTTGAATGTGTTAATCCTATCTCAGACCAAAGGAAGAGACAAATATCATGCCCTTATTGTGATCTTAAGGCTGAAAGAGCTACGTTTTTCTGGGAGGATTATATTTTATTGTGAAAAATAATTCATAAACAAAAACCCAGTAGAAAGAGTCCTAACTATGGAGTGCTATCTTGGATAGCAATCCCAACCTAGGTTACTGCTGGCCTGAAAGCAATCACCCCATCCTTCCCTGCTGACTGCTCATATAGATTCCTTATGCTTACACATAGATCTGCTCACACCCCACCTCCAGAGGAAGCATGATGAAGAGTGTAAGCAATCCCAATGGTTTCTGTTTCCTTGGAAAGCTACGTGAACCATCTAAGAAAGCTTTGGCTTTCTAGCCTAATGCAGGAATGATTTTGAAATTCGTTCATCTGAAGAGTATACAGATAAAAGAATATATGTGAAGAATTGAACAGATGAGGAAAAAGTGAAAGTTAAAGCTTCCTGGCATAATTGCTTAATCTCTTTCAACCACAATCAGCTACCAAATTAATCAAAACTGGTAAAAAAAAATTCTCTTCCATATACGGTAACACAAGCCTTTAATTCCTGTAGTTGTCAGACTGAGGTAGAAGGATTTCTATGAGTTCAAAGCCAACCAGAGACCACATAGTGGGTTCCAGGTCAGTTTGGGGTAGAGGGAGACCCTACCTCAAAAAAACAAAACTGCTAAATTCAAATTAAGTTAAATGTAAAGAAAGCATATACCAATAGAGGTATCCAAAAGATACAATTAAATCACACTTACATTAGTTAGACAAAGAGTCTACACACTTTGTCCGGTTAACTTTTGTTATTCTTTCTATATCTCAAGCCAAAAAAAAATCCATAAAGTTAGACAAGCTTTTACTGTGACTATTTTAGATTAGAATTAAAAGAAAAATTTTGTATTCATTCTTCTTATTTGGGGCTTTCCGAATATGTCCCTGTAGGGCTTCAGTAAATAGAATTTAGTCTATTTTCACACATAATGGCTCCATTCTGCTTGATGACATTCAAGCCAATTCAGTTGTTGTCTGTCCCCTCCCATCCATACCCAGCTTGGCCTCTCGGCCCGAGGAAGCAAGACAGTTTGAAAAATGAGATGATAACTGTGTGGTCCAGCAGCGAGGAAAGGGGAAATTATTTTAAAGGCACAGAGAAAAGCAATTGGGATAACTCTAAAATCAGTAGTGTGTGTGTGTGGTGTGTGTGTGGTGTGTGTGTGTGTGTGTGTGTGTGTGTGTGTGTGTGTGTGTGTGTGTGTGTGTGTGTCTGTGTGGATTTTGTGATGAGGTCTGTGCAGGTGCATGGTCCTGTGTGTGGAAGCCAGAGGTGAATGTGAGCTCGCTGTGGCTTATCTGTAATATTTCCTCTAAACTGTAAACACTGAGAGTCTCTCACTGAATCTGGAGCTGCAGTTTCTTACTCAGACTTACCAGCCAGCCCAATTTCTGCTCCCCACAAGACTGGATTGACAGACATGCATGGCCACGCTTAGCTTTTTTATGTGAATGAGGGCTGTGGAATCGAACTCAAGGAAAAAAATGGGCCCTCATGCTTGTGTGGTAAGCACACTTTCCCACTGAGACATCACTTCAGCTCCAAGATCCAGTGTTTCTTATATCATTAATCCCATGACTTTGTCCAGAAGGGACAAAGAGACTCATCAGAATAGATTTCTTCCAAGCATTTGACACTGAAGGCTTCCAACACCTCTACTCCATTTAGAAAATGTTCCATTGCTCTTTCTCATGAAGAAAAGCCAACGACATAAGAACCAGTTTATCATATTTGAAACTGCTTAGAGAAAGAATGCTCTAAGGAGCACATTTTCTTTCCTAACATTGAAAAAAGAGGCTGATTCCAGATCTCCAGAAAGTGTTATTGTCCAAATATGAAATGTGCCTGCTTCCAGCCTTGTGAAACAGTCCTGATTATGAATCTCTGTTCTCTTTTATCATAGTCCATGCTGCAGCCCAGGGGAGACTGACAGCTGGTAACAAGGCTTCCCATTTTCAAGGAAACAGGATTATTTTAATCCATGCACACAGCGGAATAATATAATTTCATTAGTTTCTACCTATGCTCTGCCACTGATGGTAATGGGGGTAGTGCCCCTTAAACAGTGTCAAGCAGAAGATAGTGCCACCAGATTATTAAAACTTCCCTGAAGGAACAACAAGAAAATGTATGCATCTAATCCATTTATATAAGGAAAAATGACCTGGGGCAGTAATGTTATTTTCTATTAAGGTAATCTTGAAAGTGGATGGAAACCAGTTAGACGGTAATTTAATATAACAACAGCACAGAACTCAGACATGAGCAGATTTATTCCCATTCCAAAGAGCATTTAAATGGTACCTTAGGCTTGTATTTGATCTTAGGAAAATGATTTCCAAGGTCTGAAATATAGTAATCTTATAAATGCTACTTCAGAGGTTATTGAGAAGTACTTTCCAAAACAAAGTGCACAGCTCTTCAGTAATTATGCAAGTTTTTAGAAAACCATGACCTTAACTTCTATGATCATAGCTTTAGAAAAAGAACCTAGAAAGTTTAAGGAAAGTTCATTTCTCAAAGTAGATATTAGTACATCACAATAAGTAACATTTTAGACCCCCCAGGTGGAAAATCTCCAAGGTGACTTTTTTATATTTGCTTTTTATATTATTATATATGTTTCTTTAATCTGAGTCCCCTCAGTAAACAAGTGTAATGTCCTTATAAAGTTGATGTTTAGGGCTGGAGAGATGGCTTAGCAGTTAAGGCACTTACCTACAAAGCCTGATAACTGAGTTCAATTCCTCAGTACCCACGTAAAGCCGGATACCCTAGGTGGCACATGCATCTGGAGTCCCTTTGCAGCAGCTGGAGGCCCTGGCACACCCATTCTCCCTGTCTGTCTCTCTTCTTACTATCTCTCTCTGTTGAAAACAAATAAGTATACATTTTAATGGATGTTCAAAGACCAACTCATATTTCAGTTTACAGACATCTGTTGTTAATGTTCAAGATTCTCCTAGATTTCTGGTCTAGATAGAAACTGTTCTAACACGAACTGCCAGGTTCTTGTATTCCAGCCCAATTTCTCTGCAGCTCAGCATGGGGAGAATGTATAGAATCAGCAGCTACAGCAGTAAGGATTAGGGGATGGGTGAAATGCACAAGACAATTTATCCCGTGCTGCCTAAAGGAGTATTAGGTACTTCTCAAATTCCTCAGTATTCCAGTATTGAATCCTAATGATCAGGCAAGTCAAACCTTTTGAACATTTATACACATGTCCCCATAACTTAAATAATTCTAACATACATTTAAAAAGCAACTTTATAAAATTCAGAAGAATTCACTTAGATATTAAGAAATTAAATATCTAAATTAATTAAGATGAGTTTATATTTTTTCTTAATAATTATACTCCATCTGTCTTAGTAAGCTACATTTTCCTCTAGAGATCATCTTTTACTCATAATCTTGATCTCTTCAGTATAGAGGTAGTACAGGGATTTCCTCCAGTTTCCTATAGTTACGTGCATGCTTTTGTTTTTCTTTTATTTATTAATGGACACCTCTAAATTAAATAACGTCCACTGAATTCAATAACATGATTAATTTCTTTGTTCACTGATTCATTTACCTCGACTTTTTGGCAGGGTCTCCTGTAGTCCAAGCTGGCCTTTAACTCGTTGTGTTGCTGAGATGTTGTTGAATTAATCTTCTGCTTCCACTTCTCAAGTGCTGAGAAAACCACACCCAGCAATAGTAAGCAAGAGTTTGATAAATATTTAGTTTGTTGGTAGGTTATATAAATACTTATATTTTCAGTAACACTATTTTCCATTTCCTTGAATATATATGACATACTTTACTAGTATGTCAATTTCTACTTTATTATCAAACTTCTTGTGCATAAATGGATCTTCATCCTCCTTGATCTAATTCAAATCCTCACACTTGCAAGGCAAGCACTTTACCAATTGCACTATCTCTCTGGCCACTTCCAAATCCTCACAGAAAGGAAATTCAGCAAGAGTTACATAGGCCCTCAAACCAAGGACTAGACTAGCAAGGCTTTCCAGAAGAGCATAAGAAGTTCAGAGCGGCTTGGAAGGGATTCCAAATCTCAATACTCACAAAGAATGATCCAGCTTATACCTTGGGAACTAAGAGGGAGTCAACTTCTCCTGTTAAGATTCCCAGGTTGTGGCACTATGTTACAGCAGCCACAGGAACGAATGTAGATGTTAACCATGAAAATAAGATCGTTTTCTTCTGGAACCCAACTGAAGTTCTAGGATGCATAGCACAGAAATGTGAAATAGGTTTGTGGACATTTTTGAGAAAAATCAAGCACATAAATAACCATCATAGAAGGAGATAATTAGCATGTCCTAAATCGATGAAGGTGGCTGGCAACTACTGAGCTCTGGTTCCACCAGGATACTTTCAAAGTAAACTGCAGATCTCCAAACACAAATATGTCTTCAGAAGGTCCCAAGACCATCAGATGGGAGGGAGCCCGTGATGCTTGCACTTAAGCCTTTATTCAGCTCAGTAGGGGGAAACTTACATGAACAATGGGAAAGCTTCAAAGAACTTAGACATCTATCTTATTTTCATGTAGATCTGATTTCAGCATATTCTGTATGGCATAAACTTCAGAGAAATGTATGTCAAGTCTTCTACTGATGCCTGCATACACCCACAGCTGATTGTAAATAAGATTTGAGGGTCCACACGTGGAGAATGGTTTCATTGTCTCCACTAGCATTCTGTGATTGGAAAAAGTCCTTTGGGAATTCATTACTGAGGACAAGCCCCACCCCTGCCGACTGCTGCTGTCCAGGCTCATGGCTATCAGACAGCACACTGCCCTAAGTCCATCTGCTACAGGCCAGCAGCACGTTGGATCAACCAGGTAACTGCTTCTTATGCTGTTTTTATATTTAATAACATACATGAGAATATATTAAATTTCATATCATGTGATAGATTTCAATGCTCTAGTCTTTCTAAAAATACAGTAATATGTTATTCATGAAAATAAATGCAAAACGCATATCTAATGGAGATAAAACTGAGATACTAAAATTATATTTATTAAAAATGTATAATGGCTTCACATGGAAATGTGAAATTTTACTAATCATTATAATGTATTGTCCTATAATTATTTGAAAACATGATTGCTTTTATGTAGTTTAAAGTGAATATATATATATATATATATATATATCAGTTTACAACAGATAACATCTGGAAGGATTTTTTTTCATTTTTGTTTCCATAGACATTATTTTATTGAAAAATTTCCCTTTGGTCATCTTACGATTATCATTCCATCTCGGAGTGATTTCTATGTATAGTTATAGGGATTTGGATATTCTATATTGCTCTTCATGTTAAACTTTTCCATATAATATGACAAAAACTTGAGTAAATCATTTATCTCTTCTTTCTGATAATTGATACACTAAATAGACTCAAGGAACCCCAAAGAATTATATTTCCAGGGTTAGCTACAGGTTTAGCTTTCTTAAAATTCAGAACTGTTTAATCAAGGACACAGATGAGATTACTGAGTGCCCTAGACGTGGGTTGCTAATTGAATGAGCAGAGTATTTTTCCTTTACACCAAACTATAATGCCACTAATGGATGAGCTAATTTTTCTTCCCTAAAGTAATTGCACAGATACCCTTAATTTAAAATCACTTGCATTTATCCGATCAGTTGTTTCTAAACAGGGCAGAAGTCTTGAAGATTTATACTAGAGAAATGTAAATTGTCAATATGATGACGAGAGTGAAAACCCTTCAGGATAAATAATTAAAATTTTGCTCTGCCTTCATTTATTTTGTATACTTTATCTATGAGAGTTTTCAAACAAGGCAATGTTATACAAATTCATCTTTTATTCATTATATTTTTTGGTGTAACAACCTTCCTTCTGCTTGTATATATTTTGCAGGGAATTCTAAATTAAATAATAGTGATGTTTACTAATCAAATTGTCTAAATATCTGAGTTTTCAAAACAGTAATGTCTAGTACAAATTAATCCTATAATGCCCATATAATTAAATTATCATTTCATGTGGTAAAATTATTTTTTCTGTTTCTTTATTTTATAGGAAATTATGAATGAATTATTGAAATAAAAATTTAGTGATTATCATTAACCTAAATCAGGAAACTGTCCATATGAATGACTGTTTTAATATTGCTAAGGCTTTTAACAAATGAGGTTGCTAACATAATGAACAACAATATACTATTTTTATACTACGTCCATGATGGATATGTTGTTAATTATGATGAATGGCTGATGTTGAGCATAAATGAATGATGTCTAACATCGATGGCTGAATGAATACTTCCATACATATAAATGAGAGTGAAACTCAGCACTCTAACACCCCAGTGAGAAAAACCAGGAACGTATTTCAATTAGTCCCAAGAATAAATTGCTACAAGTATTATTGGGTATGTTTCTAAGGTTTATGTCAGAAAAAGTTCAGAGCAAGATGTGTTTGAATTTTATTAAACAATAGTAACAATTATGTATTTAAACAATTCAATGAATCCGTAAGCTTTAACGAAATTAATCACCCCCTTCTGGTATGTTAAACAATGTATTATTCAATGAATATCCATAAATTTGGCTTAGTATTATAATTGGATTACAGGGAAAATGGTTTGATGACAACAGAAGATTAAGTAACCTGCAGAAGCTTTTATTTGAACTAACCTTAAAAACAAAGGAAAAATATAATGCCCTTCTTTTACCATCTTCACAAAACTGAAAAGTATAAAAAGACAAAATTTATTTTATTTTTGTTTTGTAATTTAGAAATTTATTTTCCCATTATCAAATATGTGTGAATTTAGAACACATACAAAATGTAAAGAGAAGTTGTAATGAACATCTGGGCACCTGAGACAAATATTGCCAATTAAAAATGAGTTTATTTCTTGTCTCACAAGTAGGCCCTTCAACTTGCCCCATGTTATTTCTTAATTCTAGACATCATAACATTTCGTGAATTAATACTGTAGTATGTTTCTCTGGAAGCTAACTTTCCTCTTTAAAACATCACAATATATGTTAGCAGTTTAAGAACAAATACCCTTAATTGTGCCAAAAAACAAAACAGTAAGTAAATACTATCCTGTGATCTTGTACATGTTTCCCATCAAACTGAAGTTCTCACCTGCCACCTGATGGATCTGATTTTAAAGCGCTTTCAACCAACAAGTTCTCCCATCTCCTCTCAGTACATTTTGCTGGGGAAGGGAGGCATGGAAAGAAGCAAGATTGTTGTTTTGTAATTTCCCTCTTTAGAGGTTGTATGACAACTATGGTATAATTTAGCACTTTCCTCTGTTTTTTTGCATTTTTGTAAACTGATATTTAGAGGTAGAAAAGTACTCAAATTCAAGTTCTGTTTTTAGCCATAAGCTCTGTGATCTGCTATCAGGAGGCACTTAGTCTATGGCTGTCTCCTTATCTGATACCAACAGACACTGGAACTCATACCATATGCTTTCATTAGACATGAAAATCTAGTGAACTCTGAAAAGAGTGGGTACAGGAAAATGTCACAAAATGAAGCACAATTATTACTTCTAGCTTAGTTGGCTGACAAAATCACCAAAGCAGTGTTTTCCTATTGGCTTTTTTTTTTATTTTTGACATGACCATGGTTTTTTGAAAACTAAAAATGTATACAGTAAAAATTAAATGTCTCAGCTATCTCTAGATAACGCACACGCAATGATTCTTTTATTCCCTTTGTCTTTTCTCTTGTTTCTTTATCTTGTTTCTCTAGAACTTCACTGGTCATCTAGCCCTAAGTTTTCTAACAGGTACTTTTTAACAAAGAATAGTATGGTGATAGGCACGATATTTTCAGTAAAATTAATCAATCTGAAAATCGCTGTTTCCCATATGTAGTAATCAGGGAAAGGTGGCCTGCATGCTAAAATCACTAGCATTTCATTTGAAATTCTATTTTATTTCTGGGATCAAATGGGCTATTTTAAATTACAATTGTCTCAGATGGGAATTTAGGGACAAAAGTAAAAGACAGCACTTCTTGTCTAGAACATGAGAGTGTGAGCTCAAATGCTAGTTAGAAATCCCATTAGGATAACTAAACTAGCACTCACCCATTCTTAGGCTGACCCTCCCCATCCTATTAGAACTGTGTGATGCAGCCACAACTAGAGTTCTATTAAATGAAAAGATTATATTAAGGCGAGCCTCACTTAAGTCTGCCCTAAAAGACTGAAAGATTGAACCCATTTATATGGTTGGAAGCAACACATAAGCAAAGATGGCATAAGAATTAAATTAGAAAATATGATTTATTAAGTTAGTATAGCATATAGAATGGATGCATGCTACATTTAGAATAGTTGTTTAATGACTACACATTACAAATAGGAAAATGAATATAAATAATGTCCCTGATCATTTGGTGCTCATGAATGAATATATGAAAAAATGTGAGAATAAAACTGATGTAGAGGAATTTTATTTTAATGCTGTTTATGGTTAACTCCATTCTCTTATGCTGAAGTGAAAAATAACATTTTAATTACCGAAGATTTTGAAAGGCATCAAAATTAGAGAAAACAATTTTATTAGAAATAAAAATATTCATATTCACATGGAATCTATTTATAAAATTTTATTTCATTATTTCAAATTAAATATATACAGAGAGAGAGGGGGGAGAATATGGGTGTGCTAGGTAGGGCCTCCTGCCACTTCAAACAAACTCCAAATGCATACACCACTTTATGCATCTGGCTTTACATGGATACTGGGTGTCATGGTTTGATCCAGGTGTCCCCCACAAACAAACGAATGTGTTCTGATAGATCGATCCTCAGCTGATGGCAGTTTGGATTTTATAACCTCGATGGAGCTGTGTTGTTGGGGGGGGCTTATGGGGGTTATAAGCCAGCTTCCCTTTGCCAGTGTTTGGCACACCTTCCTGCCGCTGTTTGCAGTGCTGTGGCAGAGGTGATGTCCAGCCCTCTGCTTATGCCATCGTTTTCCCTGCCAGAATGGAGTCTCCCCTTGAGTCCATAAGCCAAATAAACCCATTCCTCTACAAGCCGCTTTTGTTTGGGTTCTTTCTGCGCAGCAACTAGAAAGCTAACTGCAACACTGGGGAATCAAACTCAGGCCATCAGGCTTTGCAAGCAAACTCCTTAAACTGTTAAACCAGCTTTCTAAGCACTGCCATATTTTTACATTGCTAGTTTTCTTTTATTTCAACTAGACCTGAACTATATTCTGGTTTGAGTAATAGGAAGACTGATGAGAAATCTGCTAGGAATAGAGAGGAAATACAAATTTCTTGGATTTTGCTGAATAATTCCTTAAGAAGTTTCCATCATAGCTGAGTTTTCTAGAATTCAAATCACTTGAACAGTTGTGTTGCTTTGTCAACTTCCGGACTTCATTGAGAAACTTTTATCACTTCAGGTTTTAGTTTCTTCTAGGAATTGCTTAATTGGTTTCTTGTTTTCCAGCTTTCTGTCTTTGAATTCGATACAATCCTTGCCTTGAAAGAGTTCATAAATTAAAGGATCTTACTCTCTTTAAAGTGCACTCACAGCAATTGAAATACATAAATAACTGTGGGGCCCCTTAGAGTGAGAATTTTTGGCACAGCTTCTACAAGAACGGAAACATGTTTCCTTCTAATGACAAGGTTTAAGATTTTGGAATATCGCCATCTATGTCCGTTTTCCCCAAACAAAGAGGAAGTCCAATGTGATAATAGTGAAGATGATAAAGGTTGCTTAATAAGGACCAGATTTGAGCCCATGCCTCAGATATGTGTAGCATAAAGTGGCGATTTTCTTTCTTTATTTCAACTATGCACTTTGGTGATCAAATAAAGACTTGTAACATTTTCCTTAAGAAGTGCTTTGACTATTACAATCAAATTAGCAATTTTAATAACAAGAAGGCACTTTTTTAAAGATGGCATATTTAATGGAATTAAACTCAGATAAATTTGGATGGATTGTTATCATTTTATCGTTCAAACTGCTAGAATATTTTAATCTTTATCCCCCCCCAAAAAAATACAAAAAGGAACCATCCAAACAAGCACATGTTTTAGCCATAAATCATGAACAAAATTTGTCCCATACACATTGATCTGTTTGTTCATGTTTTCTTCTTTAAAGGTAACAAATGTAGTGATGTAATGATAAACTTTACATCATTGATTTAATAAAAATAACCTATACAAGTATAAATATGTGAATCAGTTGGCAGTTTGAAGTCGAAGAAAGGTAACATTTTTAAACTCCTTTTACCATGGAGTCAGACTGGACAGACTTAAGCGATGACTAAAACAGATTATTCCAAAAGGAGTGCTGCAAATCATCAACCAGAAGCTCCTATGTCTCTTTTAACCACGAAACTCTTTCCTCAAGGAACAGATCTACTGGCTGAGGTACACAAGAGAGTCCATGCAGGTGTCAGCTTTGGTCTACCTGTTGTCCAGGGCTGAGATTGGGGGATTCTTCAATTCCATGCAGGGAGGGCAGACCTGGAAGAGTCAGACTGGCTGCACCTCACACAACTAACTGCTCTTTCAAATGGTAAGAAATGAGAATGAAAAGGTGGTGAAAGTTACTTATTTGCCATCCTGTGTGGTATGTGTATTGAGGCGTATGCACATGGATGTGCAGATAAGAGCACCCCTCACAGAGCTAGGAGAGCACCTGTACCCCCTCCATAGCTCAGCCATGTATTTCAGGGAGAAGGAGTCTCCTGAATCCAGAGCCCCAGCAAGTCTCTGGTCTCTGCTCCCCACAGGACTGGCATTACAGCCCAGCTGTTCCATGAGTGCTGGGAAACACCATGAATGTCGGGAGGTCCCAGCCACCTCTGGCCCTCATGTTTGTTCAGGAAGTGTTCCTACTCACTAATCCATCTCTCCTAGCCCCTATTTCATTTGTTATATAATTCTCTGAGTTCCTTTTTATTTCCTATTTTAATAATTTTAATCATACATAAAAATCTGAGCTAATCATCCAAAAAATCCTTAAAAACAAATTTTTTTACAGGAAAAAAAGATACATCCCAAGTGATTTGTTTAGACAAAAGGCAGACCACTAGTGACTATGTAAAATTGGTAAAAAGACTCGGTATTGCTTTTCCTATCTTGTGTAAAATCTTTAATTCCTAATAATGTATGTAAGCCTTCATTCCATATCTAGGTGGCTAAATTTATTTGTCTTGTGGACTTCTTATAGTATATATGATGAAATTCAAATCATGCATGAAAAAAATTCAAATTAATAATAGATCAGAATGTGTCTATAAGCTTTTTTGTTTTTACTTAGACTCATACAGTTAGAATATGTATTTTGAGTGGGCAACTGGAGAACAAGATAATAACTTTGAATGAAAAAAATTCTTTAGATGTATATACATTTCATCAGTGAGGTCATTCATTGTCATTGCCTGGTGAGTGCCTTACACATTTGTGCAAACTGCAATTCTATTCACGTGTTGACTGTCCATTCTCTACACATATGTAAAACATTTGCATTTTATATACAAGGAGCATGTTACATACAAATATGTATATATTGTACATAAGTAAAATAATAATTTATATGTTTAATTTATCTTCAGAGCAAATATCCAAACAACGTTATGATGAGCAATGTAGCCCAAGAAATGCAATGATGTCTTAAACATGTTTTTTGTTTGTTTGTTTGTTTTTTGAGGTAGGTACTTGCTCTAGCTCAGGCTGACCTGGAATTCACTATGTAGTTTCAGGCTGGCCTTGAACTCACAGCAATCCTCCTAACTCTGCCTCCAGAATGCTGGGATTAAAGGTGTGTGTCAACCCCGCCTGGCTAGATATGTTTTTTATTACCTGGTGTTAGCCTGTCTTATAAGTCACTCAGATGGCCAAAATAGCAGCCTAAGCAATGATTCTATGATTCATACAATGATTAAATGGGAGGAGCTAAGAAAGTCATTTCTTATGAATACACACACTTAAAATTTATGTCATTCTTTTGGTTTCAAGCTTGTCTAATGTCAATGATAATAAAAACTTGATAACAGAAGCTGAAAATGTCTCCATCATTACTTTTTATTGTGTTTAAATTAAATATCAGTGGTCTGTCTTAGAATGCTAAAATTATATCAAGATATTTAATAACTTTTGGTTCAATTATAGTTTTGTAACATATAAATATAGCTAAACTATAATAGTTCAAAGGGACATATTAGGATACAAATTCCAAATTTCCCTTGTTCTTTCTGAAAATTTTTTATGAGAATAAGATGCTATGATACTTCTTTCTTTTAAATAAATTAACCTTCAAAAAGAGTATGCCTGTACTTACTGGACCTGTAGGCTCAGATCCATGCACCATGGGCATTTAACACTTTAAAACAATTTTAGAATTCTAAAATAATTACCTCTTGCAATATTTATATTGCTGAGGCATTGGCTATGGCAAGTGACAGAAGTTTGATAAGAAAAAACTCTTGATCTTGGACCTCTTAGCACAAAGTGTGACTGACTGTGTTGTGTGATTAACTCTAATTACAGGAAACCAATGCTATTGAACCATCCAGGGGTGCCTAGGCAATTGATAAAGGAAGTAAAGCTTACATTTAAACACACCCTTATCAATACCAGTGCAAGCCCTTGTTTTCTCTGCCTCCTTTCTAAAGGTAAGGAAGAAGAGATGGCCAAGAACACAACCCTTCTTTCCTCACCTCCCTTTTAATGCCAGAAGGCAAAGTAAACAACGCAGTAAAGGGCTGATTGCAAGAGGTCCAGCTTTCTACTCTATACAAAGAACAAACACTGAGGTCCCTGATGTTGCTAGCCAAAAATTGACTGAAGATATGATACTATTGAAACTAACTCACTTGGCATCTTAATTCTTTTTATATCACTTTTACCTCATTTGTAAGATGCAATCCACACTGGAACATTAATTGCAGATATAATAAGGTTATTTAATTCATGGAAGTACTAAACTCATCAGGTACTTATAGAATATATATATATATATATATATATATATATATATATATATATATATGAATGAGAGAGAGTGCATGGATAAAAAATAAATTGCCTCCTAATATTTTGTTTTTAAATATATATTTAGAAATGAGAATTCCAATGTATTCATGTGATTATACATTTCCTCCTCGACTTACTGTAAGCATTTTATTTAAGTTGGCTTGATATGTGTGAATCTACCAAAAAAATGTGCTGGCCTATTTAAAGATCTTTAAGATATTGCAAAGCAATAAACCAGAGACAATTTTTGGCACTGTGTTAATTATACATATTTTCACAATTAGTAATCTTTCCTTAGTTGAGCGCATGTTTATATTGAAATATGTATCTCTAGTCATCCACCAGATTTCTTTAAGCCAACAACAAAGCCGCTCAACAAACTCAGCATATGCTTCTTATGGCCATGGGCTTCTTTAGTTGCTTCTTTAATGATCATAAACTATTCTCAAGTCTTTGCCATGAAAGATAAGTTTTAGCATTGATTTCATCACCATCTCATTCAAGACCTGTTTATTCAAAATGACAAAAGTAGAGCATTTTAATGACCTTTTCGTCCTCTTCCCATCCTCCTCCATTTTCTTCAAATCTTGAACATCAAAATAACTTTTCACATAGATTGATATGATTATTAACATATATTCCTAAAAATGAAAGTCATAATTGAACTGTCAGGAGAACTATCACCTGACATCTAAAACACTACTGCTTTTCAAAAATAAAATCCTTGTGATTTCAGTCCGAAGCAAACATTTTAAAGCAACTAAATGTGCCTTTGTTCTTGGAAGAGAGGCAGTGAGCCTCAGCTATTTTCTCTTCTCGTGGTGACTTTTATGCTGTGACTGTGGTAAGCATTAACAAATCCAACTTCCCAAGTGCTCCCAAGTCATTCTACTGAGATGCTCCTAGGCTCTATAGGGAAAGGCAATATCTATATTCCAAACAACAGGAATTTTTCCACAACAATTAAAGTATATGTACAAAAGTATTAAAAATTCGGTATGAATTAAAAATTAAAGATTAAGTCAATCAATACTCAAAACTCAGAGGAACTTCTACAATATACCAGGCAGGTTGAAATGAATGATGAAATAATTCATGCACACATGTTTCCATGAAATTAAGTAAAATCTACTGTAAGTTGAGGGACTGCTTCTAATTTCCCTGAAAATCCTTTGCAACAATTTCCATAATATCTTGTACTATATTGGAAGGTCTCAGAAAAGTGCAGGTGAAAAAATAGCAGTTAGAATCATTGTCACTAGGTTTAGAAAGAAAGGAAATCTAAACTCCACAATTTAAATGGGTGTTACAGAGACACAAATGGGCAAGAGTTGTGCAGAAAAATGAAGAACTTAGACAAAGCACAGACTTCCGAAGTACTATGATGGAAGTTATTCAAAGCTAAAAGTTAAATAGCCCCTAAAAGTTCAGTAAGAACAATAGCTGTGAGAGTTACTATTACTGAAAAATTCATCTGCAGTGGTTTGATTCAGGTGTCCCCCATAAATTTACACGTTCTGAATGCTTGATCCTCAGTTGCGGGCAATTTTGGAATTGGAACCTTGTTGAAACTGTGTTGTTGACAGTGGGCTTATGATTGTTATAGCTGGCTTCCCCTTGCCAGTGTCTGGCACACCTTCTTGATGCTGTTTGCTACCTGCTGTGGTAAAGGTGATGTCAACCCTCTGCTCATGCCATCATTTTCAACACCATGGAGCTGTAAGCCAAAATAAACCCTTTCCTCCATAAGCTGCTTTTGGTTCGGTTCTTTGCTCCAGTAACAAGAAACTGACTGCAGCAGTTAATTTGGTACCAGAGGGTGGGATCAGTCATTGTTGCTAGAACCATCATTCTGTGGTTTTTGTCTTTTGGAACTGATTTGCATGAGGAATATAGAAGGATTTGAAATCTCAGCCTAAGAGATGCCTTGCAGTGCTGTGAGTAAAGCTTAATGGATTCTGGTCTGAGTTGAAAGACCTGAATGCAATAAGAACTATGGACTGTGAGATGTGGAGTATGAGGGTGAGAAAGAGCTTTGTTAAGACTAGTCTAGAAGTATTTTGTGTGAAAGGATTGCTGCATTCTGTCTTCCTGTGTCCTGAGAATTTGTGCAAGGTTATATTGCATAGAAATGGACTAGTGTGAGCAGATGAAGATGGCACAGAAAGAAAGGAAATTTGGGGGCTGAAATGGCTTCCCATTCAGCTGCAATTTTTTGAGAGATTACAACCAGTGAGAATGGGCCAGGTGATCTGCATTGGGACAGCAGGAAGAATGTAGACTCTTTTGAAGTAGGGGGCATGAATGTTGAAATTTTCCCAATCTTCAAAATTGTCTTTGTTCCCCCACAAATTAACAAGTTGGTAGCCAAGTATAACAAATGCAGGAAGAGAAAGTCATTGGATTTGCAATATGGTTTGGTTTCTGAAATTGGCCATGGGCAGTGTGAAGCAGGTGTGTTGGATTACCTGAGTGAAGGGCAAATGGAGCCATGAGAATGAACTGTTGGTTGCAGTGAAGACTCAGTGGAGATTCCAGGCCTATGGGATGGCTGCCAAGGAGAGCTGCCAGAACTCGATGGAATTTTCCTGGATTGTGAGTAGCCAAGCTGGAGCGGTGGAACTGCAACTCCAGAGACTCATATAGGTTAATATCAGACTTGTAATTAGAGTTTGATGTTTGCCCTGTTTGTTTTAGATCTTGTATTGGTTCAATCTGTCTTTGCTATGCCTAATGCCATCTTTTGCAGTATAAATAGTTATTTTGTGCCACTATGTTTGTTTGTTTGTTTGTTTTTGGTATTATGGCTCAGTTGAAATACCCTGAACTATGACTATCGGGTTGTTTGAACATCATTGGGATTTATAAAAACTATGGGGCCTGCATTTGACATCATATATGATTATCAGTTTTTGGGAGGCCAGAGGCAGAAAGTGGTGGTTTGATTCAGGTGCCCCCATAAACTTATGTGTTCTGAATGTTTGATCCCCAGCTGATGGCAATTTTGGAATTGGAACCTTGTTGGAAGCATGTTGTTGGAGGTGGGTTTATGGGTGTTATAGCTAGTTTCCCCTCTCCAGTGTTTGGCACACTCTCCTGCTGCTGTTGTCTACCTGATGTTGGCCAGGAGGTGATGTCCAACCTCTCTGCTTATGCCATCATTTTCCCTGCCATCATGGAGCTTCCCCTTGAGTTTGTAAGCCAAAATAAACTCTTTCCTCCACAAGTGCTTTTTGTTGGGTTCTTTGTGCCAGCAACGAGAAACAGCAATACCTTCTAAATCGAATGTATCACACTAAAAGGTTTCACAGTATTCTTGGCAAAAATCAACAAAGAGACTATCCTTCAAAAAGTCATTAGGTTTTCTGATTGTTTCTGTCAGGTGGTCTTATATTTGGACTACGTGTGTATTTTTATTCAGATTCTGTCATCATGTGGTAAAATATACTTTCTCTCAATATCTATGTATATAATTTCTCACAATGCTCTAATTTTACCCATTATACAACAATGCAACAACTATGAGAACACCCCCATTGTCATCCAGACTCAATTTCCTAGCCACCCACTAAAAGCTGGAAGGCTGTTCTTTGGCAGCAGCAAGAGATCCTGGTATGCACACACACACACACACACACACACACACACACACACACATACACACAAATGAAAAGATGCCAATTCCATATCAGTCAGGAGGAGCTCTGTCACACTCTAACCTAGGTGGCTGAAACCAGGAAAGATCTTATTCCAGGGACATGTCTAGTGCACTCTTTTCTGTTAACCTGGTTCCAGCATCTGAGCTATCTAAAACTCACATGGGGTTGAGTTAAAGTGGTGAGTAGTGGATCAGGCTTGAAATTCACAATAGATACCAAATTCATGCAGACAGTTTTTTGGACCCAAGGTCTTATTTAACAATAAACTGGCATGGTCTGAATAAAAAGGGGCAGTGAAGAAGACGTGGACAATCCCTGGAATCCATGGCTTTATTTTAATTTGGGGAAGAGAAGGAGGAGGTGGAGAAAGAGAGAGAGAGATTGAGAGAGATAGAGAGATAGATAGAAAGAGAGAGAAGAATATATATACCAGAGAAAGAAAAGGAAAGAAAGAGATGGAAAGAAAGATGGGAGGCAATGCACACACCTGGAACATGAGAACCGAAAGAGAGCAGGAGAGGGCTAGGGGCAGGGTTTTATGAGAGAGGAAAGAAACTGCCCAGTTGGGGAGGGTCCTTAAGTGGTATGTGGAAGTAGGGTCATGGAGTGATGAAGGAGGGCTTTCCTCCTCCTGACTCAGAGGTAGGTATCTTCAGTTGCCATGTCAAGATGCCCCCAGAGTCCTAGGACTGCCTTGGCCAGGTGGTAAGGAAATGAGTGAGGAAGAGGTAAGTAGAGATCTCTGGGGATTGTAACATAGTGATCCAAACATGAAGACAATACTGCTTGAAGATTCCAACCAACACTTTCCTTCAAAATTTCTCCAATTAATAAAATTGGATGACCACACTCAGTTTTCAGTCTCACCAACCAAAGTGCTCTATATACATATAAAGTTCATTCAACTTGATATCTAATTTGCAGATGGGCCATGTACAGACTCATCTTCAGTAGGTAAAAATCCCTCATTCAGAATGCCCAGTGGGGACCTAAACACACCCCTTCCTTCTGCTACAGGGAGCCTTATGCTTTTGCTTTTTCCTTTTCCTTTTCTATTTAAAAATCTACATGATATAGTAATAGCTTTTAGTGGATTCTTCAGTGAAAAAATAAGTCAACACAACTGAATATTCACTTCAATGTTATAATAAAAGAGCTCTTGCATTCTCTCTAGAAAGAGCCTATCTCAAAGCTGTTAAAAAGAAAGCTGATTAAAATTCCCCTGAAGAAATGGAATCTTATTGTTATTCACTACAATAATAGTAAAGGTCCCCTTTGTTCATGCTAATAATCTTAGATGTAGTTGGCTTTGGTTTCTCAATTAGCACTCCCTGAAAATATCTGAAATACAAAAATCTTCATCCTATCATAACTTAAGAGAAACACACATACTCATGCCCAGGTTAAGAATGGTTAAATTTCATAAACTGACAATAGCCTGTGTTTAGACAGATGAAGGATAGTTTAATGAGGAATATGGACCATGTGGTTAGAACACAAAGAAAAACTTGGCAAGAGCTTGCTTTGGTATTTGACTTCTCACTGTGTGCAAGCAAGCCATAATTGTTATCAGATTGTTTTCTGTTGAGTGGATATGGTCCAGAACTGTAAAAAATAGCTTTGCTTATAGGAATGTGAGGGCAATCTGACTCCATCTGTCACCGTCTCACTGCTCTGAGGTAATCTAGCAGGCTGGACAAGTGATCCTCTCTTTCCTCACTTATCCCCCCAAATATGTGCTTGGTCACAAAACAAAAGAACTCTCAAAGTAGAGCAAAAGAGTAACCATGACCTCTCCCAGCCCACATACTTCTTCTAGTCTAATAAATATCACTTAACCATGAATCCCAAATCCATGTCTCTAGTCTGGAAAAACAGCTGCTGAGATAGTCAAGTAGCCATAAATTCTGAATTGTCTTATATTGAGCCAAAAGTTTAAGGTAAAGGATACCAAGGTTTTTATTTGAACTTTAATTAAATGTTTTTCTGTCATTTTAATGGAATGCACTTTAAATTAATTGCTCTATTATCTAGCAAAAATTAAGTATATTAAGTATGTCATATTTTCATTCTATACTTTTTGTAATGAAGTGAATCTATATTTAATGGTTTTATGTTGAATGAATGTGACACTTGTCACATTCCTACTGTCTACAAAGCTTTTTATATTTTTCCCCTTCCTCCATCTCTGTGGTTCTCAATATAATAAAATATTCACATAGATGACACATACAAAACTCAAAATAATGAATTCCTTCTCATTTGGCTGAACTCTTTCTCTTGAGTAATGCACTCAGGAGTTGAAGGTAAATATCAGGCTTCTTACCATTTTTTTTTCTTCAAATCAACTGATCACCAAAATTTATTCATTTGGTTATCACCAATTTCTTTCCATTTTTAATCTATGTTCTTTGTCATTTTCTGTTTTCAGTCCCCTCAGACCCACCACTTAGGCTAAGAGAGTAAGTTCACACAAATTGGCCTTTCAATTGAAAGAACTGGGATTTGAGCCAAAGACTGATTTGTAAAACCAGGTCTCTTAACCCTGAAAACTGAAATTGGAGTCTAGGGATATAGCTCAGAGGGAGAGTGCTTGCCTAGTAAGTGTGAGGCCTAAATTCAACCCCAAGTACCACAAGAAAGAGAAACAGAGAGAGAAGAGAAGGAAGAAAGGAAGGAAGGAAGAAAGGAAGGAAGGAAGGAGAGAGAAAGAAAGAAAGAAAGAAAGAAAGAAAGAAAGAAAGAAAGAAAGAAAGAAAGAAAGAAAGAAAGAAAGAAAGGTAAGGAAGGAAGGAGAAAAGAGAAGAGAAGAGAAGAGAAGAGAAGAGAAGAGAAGAGAAGAGAAGAGAAGAGAAGAGAAGAGAAGAGAAGAGAAGAGAAGAGAAGAGAGAGAAGAGAAGAGAAGAAAAGAGAGAGAAGAGACAAATAAGAGAAAACTGAAGACAAAAGGTCCAGGATCTGGGCTGGTAATCTATACACAAATAGGAGTGATGTTATTAGAGCAGTTTTGACAGATTTACCTAGAATTGTTTATGGGATCACTGGTGAAAAAGCATGTGCCAAAAGGGAAAGTGAGGAAGTTACAAGAATCATTAAAGCTTGACACCAGCATCTAACCATGGTAGTTCCGGCCAAGAACTTTAGAGAAAAGAATGAATCTGAAGTAAAGAACTGATGATGGAAACTTGAAAGTTTAATTAGCACATTAGTTCAGTTGTCCAGTTGCTCTATTCAAATATTCACATTTGATTTTTAAACTTCATTTTTATTCAATTAAAAAAATCAGTGTAGCAATTAACAACATAGCCCACATCAAAATAGAACATAAGTGTCACTTTATTCATTGACATCACATTTAATTTTTACCGCTCAAAACCTTAGTTTTCTGTTGGAAAAACACACCAATGTTTTGTATGCTCTAAAGTTCTTCAAACAGAGAACTGGACATGTATGCATGACTCTCCAACATTTATCATTTTGTTCAGCAAAGGTTTGTTTGGAAAAATGTCTGTGATATCTAAAAACAAAGTTCCAGATGGAGGAGGTGAAAATAGACACATGTTCCAGCTGTTTTCAATCTCTCTTTTCTTGGCTGTAGCTAAAATGAAAGCAGAGCCCTTAAAGGATGGAATCCTCACTTGTTCCAATGCGGGGGATTCATAGGATGACAACTCCCAGAATCATGGCTTTTCTAACATAAGCTACAGCTGTACCTATAAATGTTTGCAGTGTATACATACAGCCACCTGTGTGTGTAAACTGTACTTATGTATGCATATGAATGTGCAAACTATTCCCTAAGAAGAGGTTCTCCTATGGATATCACAAATTCACTTTATGTGTATCTTTCCACTACTGTAGATATGTGTTTATATTTTTGTGTGTCCCTTGCAATCAGTGGCTTCCATAAATTCCTAGTATTGACAAAATAGTAGTCCTCAATGATAGAGTTATTGAATGACAAAGTAGATTGTTTCATATAGAATACCTTAGAGTTTGCATACATCAAAAGGAAGAAGTGAGATTTAGAGAGTAATATTTAGATTAGAGAGTAAGAGAAGATTATTAGAAGTGAAGAAGCAGTGAGAGACAAGGAAGAGAATCAGACTACAATGAAGTTTCAACATGTGTAGGAGAAGGGAAGAAGGAGGGTTGAGTAGGAAAACTGGTCTGTGCCCCACACACCTAGAATGAGAAGCAACTCCTAGGAAGAAAACTGTAATTTATATGAAGCATTTCAGAATGTCTCTGAGTTGTTAGGTGAAATTGTAATATTGAGAAAAAGTCCAGAGGAAAGGCATTAAGTATATTATGAAGAGAGTGAAAGAAAACTCTTTGAGAAATGAATGACAAAATGGTGGATCCTAAATGATGTACTCATTGAATGAATAATAGATCGCCATATACAGCAGCAATGATGCCAAGTAAGGCCCTTTTGTACTAGCCCTGGGTCAGGGAAAATTCCAGAAATTGGCATTGAAAGGAATGCATTTAGAGAGGTGTGAAGATGGGCATCACTTGCTAAGATGCTCAGTGTCTGTCCCAGGACTCTCGGAGGAAAGAAAGTGCCATATTCTACACAGAAACGTTACCACCATAACAATTATGAAATGTGGCCAGTTTATCTTTCTCATAGATCCTGTTTCAAGAGATGACTGAAAGATCCAAAAGATCCATAGCACTAGGCTATGTCCCCAGCTGAGTCCATTCAGTACCATTTCACGCTGTCTGGAGCACCATGCCCTTCCAAGTCCTGAGACAGCAGAAAGACCAACACATCTCCAGTCCATGACCACCACCCAGCTTGATCATAAATCGACTCAATCTGGGCAGGATCACACTTAGAAAGCTGAATACATAGTAAAATCAGCAGCTCATAGTACTAGGATCAAGTCAGAAAGATCCAGAATGATCCAGGGCAAAGTAACTTCTGATGTTGTTGAACTACACTCCACAGGTGGGATCCACTAGATGTAGCCAGGCTGCTTGTCCAGCCTTCTATAAGACACTCAGCCACTTTCCACCAGTGCTCAGCAGAACACAGAGACGAAGGTCCAGCCAGGACAATAGTGGCTCAGCAGCAGCTCTCTCAGGTCTAACAAATCACCATGAATACTGACCAGGAACCAGCCAGTGTACTGTCACCTAGTGTATCATGGAGCCCTTCCAATAATAAGCTTCTAAAATGACTGGCCACTGAGGCCCGGCCTTCAGTGAAGATGCTACAGAGAGCACCATTTGCACTACAACAAACTAGACACTGGGCAGCTTTTCTTCCAGACTGAGACAAACTCAGAGCCATCAACTTGCTAACAGAATTATGCAACATGTTGTCTGCTTCCTTTAGTCTTAGAAAGAATCAACGTTTTGCTAAAGAATTCAGATTTGTCTATGTAACAAGTACTGTGACATGAAAACATTAAACATATTATTCATGGTGTTTTCTGGAAGACAGTGGTTATAGAAATGTTTTGGTTTTGTCTCACTATTGCTTTGTACTAGCAGAAAAATATCTCCAGTGGCTGTTCATTGACATATCTGCATGCTTTCCTTATTGCCGTATACAAAGTATTGCCATATAATTGTCTCCAGGGACTCTAGAAATATTCTTGCATTTAAAAGATGCATTTATCATTGTCCAGGGAGAGTGGATTTCTCTTACATAGATCCTATAAGATTCCAGTTTTGTTGATCATCCTGTTATCTCTGCAAGCACGTGCACACTCACAACAACACGACATGTTTATTTTAGTGGTCATGTTTTTAAGGTTAGCTGACAGACAGAATGTGAAATCTCAAAGGAAGAAGAACAGCAGCAATGCTCACACCAAGATGGGTGGATAATAGCTCTGCTTACAGAAATAGAGAAGGCTAGAACAGGAGCAAGTTTGGAGGTAATAGCATTTCAGAAGCAAATGTTCATATTATCTTCTAAATGATGCCATTGCTCTATTTGAAGTTCACTGGCCTTGAATAAAAGGAAGCATACAGTGAGAGAAATGTATGGCTAGCAGAGAGCAATTATGAACACAAACTAAAAGTGAAGGATGAGGAAATTTGACTCAGAACCAGATCCTAGGCAAGCAGGTATCTTAATTCATTGCAGAGTTGCTAGATTAGTAAGAACGTCTGAAGAAACTGAATACATTTTCATGGATGACTATTGGCAAACCCCCCCTCTCTTTCTTCTGCTCCAATTTAGGAGAGTTGGCAGTTAAATTGCGTTTTTCTTGGGCACTAATGAAAAGTTCCAACTTACACAAGACGCAGTCTAAGCCTGGGGACTCTCCCCTGCTGCTGTGTGGGTTTGAATATGCAATGCCCTCCACAGGCTCATGTGTTTGAATACTTAATTTCAGCTGGTAGTGCTATTCAGGAACCTTACTGACGTGTGTCACTGGGCCCTGGGGTCTTGAGGTGTTATGGGAGGTGATATGTCACCCCATTTTTCTCTCTGCCAATGTGATGAAGTGACTCCAGTTTCCTGCTCCAACCGTTACTTCCCTGTCACTACCCTCTGCAACTGTATGCCAGAATAAACCCCTTTCTTTGCAGAAGCTGATACACCTGCCTGACACTCTCATCACACTGATGGCAACCCATCTCCTATTACTTGCAAAGCCTGTTTGTACCTTTCAAGAAGACCGATTATATACTAATAAACCTTTTCCTCCTCATCCTGTATGGGGAAGGAAAGGGTGTTCCAAGCCTTCTCTCCAGTTAAAAAGGTTAAATCATTACAAAAGGAATTCAAAATAGGTCTTGAAGGATGGAAACCAATTGCATGAGATCTTTTAAGAGAAGAGGTGTTTATCCCCACTACTTTTCCATGAACATTACTTTCCATGAGCATTTGAAGTATATTTTGCATTGGGGACCAGGTCAGCTCTGCAAGATGACAACAAGAATTGGCACAGTGCAGTGAGGAAAACATCTAGGCAGCAGGCACTAGTGCCAGGGACCCTGCCTCGCTTGCTCTGCCTCGCTAATAGGCTCTGTGCCCTGCTGAACAGCATGCAAACTGCGCTGTTCTGGGCTGAATGGTTAAGTCCTACATAAGCTTCGGCTACAGATTTAATCAAGCTAAATCAAAAGCCAATCATTGGCAGAGAAGGATAGGATTGAGGTCCTCCTGAAAGTGGATCTGGGTTGCATGTCTTGGCCCACACCTGACCATTATGTCAGACTGATTCATGCATATCGGATCCAGGATAGGCTATGACTAATGCTTGGCACAGAAGAGCTGTTACACTCCCTGTGGCCGTGTGTCTCAACAGCCACTGGCCACTGCTCTTTCGGGGTTCTATGCAATACAGAAACCCACTGGGTGGTTCCTATGTGGAGCCCTTAGCATGGGAATGAAGCCTACATTTCTAAAAGCAGGTGTCAACATAGGACAGCATAATTCTTTCACCGGTGTGTTGCCGCTACTGATGTTTCCATTCTCAGAAAGAATCTATAATCTAGGATATTGTACATAATGTGTTTTATCCCAGTTACTGATACAGAGTTCCTAACGCTGTTTTCAGAAGATACACTGTGAAAATCTTTTGTACAGATCATTCCACTTTTAGCTTGAATTAGAGATGCTAAGACTTTTGTCAATTCCCGAGTGATAGGAGCATGTTTTGTTCTAAAGAAATGACTTGTGCTCTGCTCAACAAACCCTCAAGGTATGGCTGGTGTCTTAGTCACCTTTGCATGGCTGTGATGAAATATCTGGAATAAATGAAGGGAGCGAAGGTATATTTTGGCTCACAGTTTCCAAGATGCTAGCCTGTTATGACAGGAAAGATGTGGCAGAGAAGACTTGCTACCTTCATGGAGGGTCAGGAAGCAGAGGAAAGGGAAGGAGGACCATCTCCTTGCTTTCTCCTTATGCCTCTTTGTCCCAGGTGGGATCCCAGCCCATGGGAGGGTGCTGTCCATATTCAGGATGGGGTTTTCCACTCAGTTAGTTGACCTCTCCAGACAAATTCACATACAGAGAGAGAGAGAGAGAGAGAGAGAGAGAGAGAGAGAGAGAGAGAGAGAATGTGCCTCATCAATCTCCAAAACGATGCTAAATCCAGTCAAATTGATAATGAATGTTAACTAAGTCCACCCCTTATCAACTTGGCACAAAATACATTGTTTAAATCATAACATTCCACCATTATCCTCCTATAAGTTTCATGTCTATTTTATGATGTAAAATGTACTCACTCCATAACTCTTGAGAGTCCCAATACTGTCTCATAGTCAAAATTCAGAGTTCTTTGAAATCCAAGGCAAACTCTTATTTGTGAGCCTACACAATCAAAAACATGCTACACATTCCCAAAATATAGTGGCACAGAGTAACCATTACCATTTCCAAAGGTAGTAATGGTGTGGGCAGGGGGCAAAGAAGCACCATTAAATTAAAGCATGAGACAGCAAGGCAATCACTGTCTCATGAATCCATACCCACATTTCAGAGCACATGATGGCAGGCTAGAACTCTCCAGCTTCTATCGCCCTGTTGTTTTTAGTCCCCATGGATTATCGTTTGGATTGGTTCTATTTATTGCCTGTGGATTTCCTCAGCAGATATTCCAGGTTCCTGATATTACCAACATCCTCAGTTTACCCTCACAGATTCATGTATTACATTCTCAGGGGCTCTCATGGGGCATTTGAACCTACTATTCACTGGCTTCCCAAGCCTTCTGTGAAAATCTGGGTGGAATCCTCTAGGAACCCATAACTACATTCTTCATGCCTCAATCAATGCCATGTGGACTATGCCAGTGTATGCCCCCGACATGAGAAGTATCTGTAAGCACTTTAGCAGCTGGACCTGGGGAAACACTTCTATAGGTATAGTTGTTCTGAGAAAGACACTCTCTCAAGAAAACGTCTCTAGATATACTTGTTCTGACAAAGACACTCTCTCAAGAAAATGTCTATCCATCTATCCAATGAGTATAAATTTACATCCTGAAGCGAATAGTGTGTGGGATCCAGCCAATTCCTGAAATGCCCTTAAGATAGCTTAGCATGAGGAGGAGTGTGAGGCTGAAAATGAGCTGTTGAAAGATGTGCAAGATCGACTAGGCCTCTGGGCATCTGGAGAGAGCATATGCCTTTCATAAATTTTACTCAAGACTACTTGTGTTATTCACAAATTGATACATCTTGAATGGGGGAATCCTACAAGAAAGGGCTCTAGAATTTGTTCCAGTGGCAACAGAGCAGGCACCCCTGTTAGCATTCCTCTCCTCAACCCTAGAAATGCCTTCACTTTGAAGCCACGAACAATCTCACCTCATATCTCCTAGAATCTCCAGAGCACTTAAGTTGCTCATGGATATCTAAAGCAAGAAACTGCCCTCCCAGGTGCTTCAAGTGCTAGCTGAATACTGAGATATACAAAGAACAGACTACCTCCCAGCCTGAGCCTGTGACCTTCCCTATTTTTATGTGTGTCATGAAAGCAATATCCTACATGCTCAGAACAAGCAATGATTTAACTCTTCTGAACCAGAAAAGTTGACGATGAAGCCAATGGCTCATCGAAAACTATTACAGCAATTAAAGTCTAATTAATTCAAACAGTGCATTTCAGTCACCTGAACAACACCAGGTAGAAGTTGTAATAAGAATCCATTTGTAGTGCAGTTTTAATGGCTGAAAACTTTCATGACACATGTTTCCCATCTCATCCCACATACCTAGGATAGCTGATAAGAAAACCCAGAGGCTCCTTTCTTTGGAACTGACAGAAGGGACAAACTAGAAAAACCACAGCTCACTGGAGCCAATCACCGTAATCCCACCCACTAATTATAATAAAACCCAAGCCCCTCTCCATTCCTTAATTTCAAGCTATTTCAGAACTGCTTGAAAGCCTGCCAAGTGGCTTCCACTCTCAGAAGCCCCTATTATGTGGGCAATAAACCTTTTATACCCTCTCGGCACATGTGTGGTACCATTAATCTTGACATTTAAAGCAACATTTCAAGGAGAGGGTCACATCATACCTTCTCCTAGACTTCATACTCATGCAAACAGTGGGCTCACCCAAACCAGGCCTTGGCATTACACCAGCCACTCCCATAGAATCCATCAGTTTACTGAAATCTTGGAAAAATATTTGAATTCCCTATTCCAGAGGGTATTATCAACTAAAAATAAAGCTCCACTATGGTTTCCCTTTTCTGTTTCTAATAGTCACTCAATGCGTACATATTATTAATGTACAATATATAGATAGAATTTCGGGAAATGCCACATCCAGAGAGTCATAATCCTTATTTCTTCATAACCCACTAGCTCTGCTGCCACAGAAAAAGCTAAGTTACTATATTAGGCTTCATCATGAAATAAGCCAGCATGTATAAAATTGGAGGTATTATGAGTGGGGTGTCCTATATATTCCTTAATAGTTCTGAGATTAGAATTTAAATGAGTCAGATGATTAACACTGAACCATCTCTTCTCTCAGTCTGGTTTACATTTCAAGGGTTTGGATATTGTAATGTCTATTTAATGTGTAGATTTGTTTCTGGGTACAGAATTCTATTGCATCTGATAGGAACTCTAGATGAAAATAAAATAAATACATGGTTATATACTCCACATATTATAATAATATACATATTTTAATTGTATAATTTTGTACCAAGTTGCCAGACACATTTTAATACATTGGGGAAACATGTGTTTATCTCAGGAATTTACCATTTTAGCTTTACTAGAATCTCTTGAAGATAGTTTAGAGAGAAGATACTACTTCCTTATGAGTTTATTTAATACAAAAAATTACTTTCAAGTTTAAGCATCAAGAAAATTTACTCTATTACAAAACTTATGAAAGTCATCAGTTATCGCTACAATAAAAAATCTGGGTGTCCTGGTGCTCGTCTTTAATTGCAGGCTCAGGTAGGAGCATCACCATGAGTTCCAGGCCAGCCTAGGACTACATAGTGAATTCCAGGTCAGTTTGGGCTAGAGTGAGGTCCTACCTACCTCAAACAAACAAACAAACAAAATCAAGTGACTTTTTGTTATCAAAAAATGTAGGTCGCATATAAATATCTCATAAGTTTTCAACATTGAATATTAATGAGTTTGATTTTTCCCTGGAGATAAGGCTTACCAAAACAGTTTATACTAATTTGCTTGTGAGAAAAGAAAAGTGTATAACTACTAAAAGAGAGTCCAACCTACAGAGAGTTTAAGGGAGAAAAATGACAGACAATACATATGCAAGGACAAAATACTGACTGGCATTTACATTTTTCAAAACACTTTCACCCATTAAACTTTTGTTGAGAGGTCATTAAGCACTGAGGTATAATGTAGTTTTTGACTTTGAGCTACTTATGATCAGTAAAAAAATTAATTACACAATAGTAATTACAATATAAGTGTTTGGCTTACTAAAAATCATATTAAAGCTCACATCTTTAATTCTAATTAGTTGATGCCAAAAGGTTAAAGGTGACTGCAGAGAAGGGGAAGTTTCAGGTTGAGTAAAAGAGTAAGCAAGTTCACATGACCTTCTCCAGGAATGAAGAAAAAAATGACAAAGCTAAAAAATAAAAATCCTTTGTGTTTAAAAAAATCAGTGAACTATGAACTGTAGGGAGATTCCTTAACATGAACACCCCATATGAAGAATCTATAACTGATACACTCCAAGTAAAGAGCTAGACACTCTTTCCCTACAACCAGGACCAAAACAAAGAAACTCCTTTTAACACTGGAATTCATGACTGGAAGCTATTAGGAGGGAGAAACAAAGGTATTAAATTTGAAAATAAGCATGTAAAATTATCTTTGTTGCAGAGGATGCAATCTCAAATCTAGAAAACTCCAAAGAAAGCATTTTTTAAAAAAAGATTTTTGTTTATTTGCAAGCAGAGAGAGAAAAAGGCCTCTAGCCATTGCACACGAACACCTTTATGCATCTGGCTTACGTGGGTACTGGGGAATCGAACCCCAGGCTGTCAGGCTTTGAAAACAAGTGACTTCAACCACTGGACCATCTCTCCATCCCCAAAGGGTGCATTTTTAAAGCCGTTAATAAACTCAGCAATATTATTAGTTATAAAATCCTCCACCCTTCTGTACACTAGATGTTGAACAATTAAAAAAGAATTTGTTAATTTCATTTGTATTTGTTATTTTTTCTTTGCTATGAGCAAATACCTTTTAAAAAAGCAATTTAAATGAATTTAAGGATTAATTTCGGCTCATGGCTTAAGAGAGAATTTAAGAGAGTCTCTTTTTACCATTTTTATTCAGTCTGGGATCTCAGCTCATATGATGGTATCATGCATATCCAAGATGGGTCATAGTCTCTCAGTTAATGCTCTCTGGAAACACTCTCACAGACATACCCGAAGCTGTATTTCATTAATGTCCTAGACATTTCTTAAGTAAATGCTCACCTCTACAATCAAATGATTTGCCAATGCTATTAAATAGAAAAAGATCAGTCTCTTTAAGAATGGTACTGAAAAGATTTTATGTCTATACACAAAAGAATCAAATGGATCCATACACAATAAACAAAAATTAATTCAAAATAATTAAAGCCATTCCTTCTATTTTCTGTTGCTTAAAAACTGAAAACTGACTATATAATGAATAAGATTTTATTTGGCAGGAAGTTCTGGTGGCCAGCACACCTAAGAACATACCTGATCAGCATCTGCTATATCATATCATGTGATGGAGGTGAGGCATCTAGTGTTGAGATAAACATGTCTTCTGCTAGCTCTTTTTTTTTTTTTTTTCGAGGTAGGGTCTCGCTCTAGTCCAGTAGTCCAGGCTGACCTGGAATTCACTATGTAGTCTTAGGGTGGACTTGAACTCATGGCAATCCTCCTACCTCTGCCTCCCAAGTGCTGGGATTAAAGGTGTATGCCACCATGTCTGGCTTTGCTAGCTGTTCTTACAAAAGTCGTGTTGAGAGTCCCACTGTCCTGAACTCCTGCAATGCTAATTATTTTCCAAACATCCTGCTTCCAGTAACATTACTATATGATTTTGAAAATTTCTTTCAGATGAGCATAAGGAGTCATAGTTAAGTCATTGTGAATGTAACTATATACCTAACTGTAAGTTGTGAAACTCTAAAATTATTAGAATACTCTGGTTTCTCTTCAGATCGTATAAATCTTTCGCCTTTTAAAATTATTAGAAAAAAATACAAAAAGAAATCTGTAAGACCTTAGATTTGCTAATGATTTCTTAGCTACAACACAAAAGCAAAAATAGGCAAATAGGACTTCATTAAAATTAAAAATTTGTGTGCATCAAAAGACTCAAGGAAGGCTGGAGAGATGGCTCATCGGTTAAGGCACTTGCCTCCAGTGCCTAAGGCCCCGGGTTCAATTCCCCAGTGCCCACATAAGCCCCACAGGTGGTGGCCCTCGTGCGCTCTCCTCTCTCTCTCTCTCTCTCTCTCTCTCTCTCTCTCTCTCTCTCTCTCTCTCTCTCTCTCCTTCTCTCTCTCAGTATCTCTGCTTGAAAATGAATAAATAAAATATTTTTAAAAAAGACTCAAGGAACTGAAACAATAATCCATACAATGAAAGAAAACACATGCAGATCATATATCTGATACGGTTTAATAGCTAAAAAATATAAATAACTCCTACAAATGGAAAAATATTACTAAATAACCTATTTTAAAAATTACTCAAGGATTTGATTTGGCATTTCTCCAGAGGAGATATATAAATAACAATTCCACAAATGCGAAGATGTTCAACATCATTGCTCATTTGGAAAAGGAACATCAAAAGTTCAATGCAACACCACTTTGCAACTACTGGAATGGCTATATTTTTAAAGTAAAGAAGTTGGAATACTTAAAACATTGCTGGTAGAAATGTTAAGTGCTGTAACTTCTGGGCAAAGCATTTGGAAGTTCCTCAAAAAGTTAAGCATAGCATTAACAAATGACCTAGCAATTGTATTTCTAGGTACAGATCCAAAAATATTAGAAACAGGTGGCTGAAAAGATACTTGCAAGGCGATGTTCAGCCATGATTTCCATTAGTCAAAACGTAGAAATAGCCTAAGTGTCCATCATCAGATGGATAAACATGCTGTAATCTACACACGACAGAACAGTATTCAGTCACAGAAATGAGTAAGGGTCTCATAAATACTAATGCACAGATGAGACTTGAAATAGTATCCAGTAAAATCAAGCCAGATGTAAACAGAGCAAATACCATACATTCAACTTATATGAAATATATAAAATAGGCCAATTCACAGAAATAATCGTTTAAAGGTTACCGGGGACTTGGAAATGGAGAGTCATTGCTTAATGGCTCCAGAACTTCTGGAACTAGTGAGGGTTGCTCAACATCGTGTATGTAATATCGCTCAATGGCATTGTCAGCAGTGGTCAAAGTGGCAAATTTATGTAACATATATCATACCCAAAGAAAAAATATAAAAAGCAAGGCATGGAGGACAGTTGTGTTAGCTTTCCATCACTTTGGAAAAAATAACCCGAGATAAATTTAAGTTAAAAAGAGGAACAATTTATTTTGGCCCAATAGATTCTGTGTGTAATTCCAAAAGTGCATTTGTGAAATTGGCTTACACGGTTGGAGGCTGGATGATCCAAGAAGGGCAGAGAACCAGAAGCTTGATCAAGGGTGTGGTTCCAGGCTCAGGCAGAAGGCCTGCAAGTTCTCTGGAGAATCCCTGGTGAGAATCTGTGATGTAATGGCCACGGGCGGTGACAGCAGTCATAAACACAATCACTCCCAAAGAATAGACAGCCTGTGCTCACTGGCTGGCTTCTTCTTTTTCTCCTTCCATACCATCTGGGTCAATTGCCAGGCCTGGTCCTTCCCTTAGTTGTTCTAGATGTAAAGTTTCTCTTTGGAAGTGCCCTTGCAATCACAGACAGAAATGTGCTTTCCCAATCCCTAGGCATCTCTTGATCCAGTGAGGCTGAAGATTTAGATGGGCCATCCCAGTTTTAATCCATGCCCTATTGGTTTGGGGCCTGGGGTGGTGCAGCACATTATGGCTGAGATGTGTAGAGGAGAAGGAGGCTCAAGTCATGGCTATGAAGCAGCCATGGAAAGGGCTGGGTTCCCAGGATCCCCTTCAAGAGCACACTCCCAGTGATCTAACTTCCTCCCACTGGGTTCCACCATTGAAAGTTTCCACCGCCTCCCAATAACACCACAAGCTGGTGACCAAGCATTTAACACAAAGTCTTTGGGGAACATTTAACTCAACCATAGCAATAGTATATGGCAAACTACCTTTGGTGATTTTTATCTGCGTGAAAGGGATGGGGAAAATGTACAAGATACTAAGTAGTTACTTATAGGCAGTGTTACTATTTGAGCCCTTTGCAGAAAATACAGGAGTTAAAATTTTAGAACTCTTTCTGTCCTTGTTATTAAAGGTCACTCCCCTGAATTCACTCCACCTCTGATTTCAGCCCAGGAAGTGTAAGATTGGATGGAACAGGGTGGATGAGATGCTGCATAATGAGCTTTTTTATATCCACTTTTGGATCATGAAAATATCTTACCTATTTACAATAAAAACAAAAGCACATAGCCAAGCATGTCCCAGCTAAAATAGGAACTTCACAGAATCTAAGGCACATTTGTACGTGTAAACTTTAGCAGTGTAAACAAGAGCATTCAGGGAATTTCAAGTCCTCTAGAGAAGCCTGAATACAGAGGAGAGGGGGCTAACAGAAATAACGAAAAATAAACCTAGACTAGAGGGCTGAAGAGATGGCTTAGCGGTTAAGGCGCTTGCCTGCAACGCAGAAGGACCTGAGTTCAATTCCCCGGTGCCCATGTAAAGCCAGATTCACAAGAGGGTGCATGTGTCTGGAGTTCATTTGCAGTGGCTGGAGGCCCTGGCGTGCCAATTCTCTCTCTCCTCTCTCTCTCTCTCTCTCTCTCTCTCTCTCGTAAATAAAATATTTTTTAAAAAACCTAGATATTAAGGAATATCTACATAGAGTTAGTTTGTTTGAACTGTATATGTGATACACCAATTATATATTTTTTATTAACAGTATTACTTCAACAGATTTGTGTGTTGGAAAAATAACTGAAAACTGGGAAACAGCATGCAGTGGAGAGAGCTGGAGGAGGAAGGCAGAGATGATAAGGAGAGGGGTAAGGGGAGGAGTTCCACATAGGAGTTGTTGCTGAAAATCACCTTGGGGTTGAGCATTATAAGTGAGGCAGATCAAAGGACGACTGAGATTCTAGCTGGGTTGATTAATAAGGTGAAACCTGACACTCAGTGAGGAGAATTCGACATGGACAACTATTCTGAATTGTGAATCTGTCAAATGTGAACACAGTGTGAGGTCAAAGGTAAAGTATGACATAATGTGGACTGCAGTTCAGAAGTTATGATGTAAATGGCAACGACTTTCCCACTTGATACAGGAGTGACTAACAGGAAATTTTACAGGGAAAAGATCATCTTCGTACATAAGTGAAGGCTTAACTCAAAGAGCAAAATTGGAAAATGATACAAAGGCTCTTTTGTACTATTTTTTTGTTGCAAACAAATTTCTCTTTACATAACATAGATTAGGCATCTGACATGTAGCAAAACATTCTACATGTAATGTGGATAATGCTAGGACTTGTTTTTAATGAGAAAATAAATCATAAAGATGTTTTGTCAGCTGATGAGATGTACTATTTTCCTATGAATGACAGGGTATTCCTCAAGGAATAATATTGTTTCTTTAGACTAAAAATTAGGATGAGTAAAAGAAGTTTCATCCAATTTCTATAACATATGGGCTTTTTGTCCATAACATTACATCTATCTCCAGCTTCATATCCCCTTCCCCCCTCAGATGCAGTCATTGACAAAGATCTCCACTGAGAAACACACAATCAAGTTACTTAAAAAAAAAACACACGCATGTTTTAAATAAGTTTAAGTCTGGTAAGTATTAGACTGCATACTTCACAGCTATCCTCAGCCACATCTAGCCCACAGGCCTCAGGTTGGACATGTCTGAAACCTTTTAAGAATATATTCATAATCGTTATTTCCTTATTTCACATTTATTTCTCCATCTACCTCATTTTAAAAGTGAAATGCAAACTGGGGAGATGACTCAGTAAAGTGCAATCAGGAAGACCTGAGTTCAAATCTCCAGCACCCACTTTAAAAACTGGGCATGGTGACATGCCTGTGATATCAGCACTTGGGAGGAAGAGACAGTGGATCCTAGAGGCCTCCTGGCCTGATTGTGGAGCCAAATTCGTGAACTCCAATTTGAGAAACCCTGTCTCAAAAATTAAGGGGGAGAGCAATAAAGGCACCCACAAGCACACACATGAGCATATCTACACATCTACATGTATGCCTGCAACACATACCAACATGCATGCACACAAAAATAAAATAACCTAATAATAAATGTCCAACAACTATTGGTAAGGTCTCTATGCTCTCCCTGTTGCAGATAAGATTATTATTCCTTTATCACTCCACACTCCTGATTGCCTTTAAGATATTTTTTTCTAGTTAGATTTGTCGATATCACTCCCTTCTACCTAATCATAAACAGATGGCATCTGTCTGCTTCTTTTCTAAGAAAGCTCATATCCAGGGCTACAATTTCTGAATGACTACCAATGATTTGCCCACCCACCCCCACCTTGATTTCGAATATGTAGACCCCAAGTACAAATAACTTGCTTTCTCGACCTTTCAATGTACATGTCTCAAATATACTTCAAACTACTCATGTCAAAATAGACTTTGGATCATTCCCAGCAAACACGGCTGTCTCCTAGTGTCTCTACCATATTAGGAAATTATCACTCAGTCAAGTACATAGAATCTTCTTAACGTTTGGTTTTTATTAAAGCCCCAGCGCCATTTACGACTTCCCAAGTATTCTTACATCGCTGTACTTCTCTGTACTGTCAACACCCCAATCCAAGCTACCAGGGTCTCTCTCCAGGATTGTGAAAGCTTTTAGTTATTCTGTCTTCTGTAATCTAGGAAATGTTTAATTGTTTGGTTTGTTTAGTCCTCAATTCTGTAAAGAAAGCGTAAGAGAGTCTTGCATTTCTGTACTAATGGTGGCTATTATCCAAATATACAACAGTATATTGCGTATCATCACTAATGGACCCTCAGCTCCTGTTCAGATAGGAAAACGACTTGAGAAGTGGTGGAGGAAAAGGCAGGTGGACACGCAGTGCTAGGATCTTGTCTGCTTTGCATCTGCACCCCTCCTTTCCAAACCAGAGTATGCAATCTGAGCTTTCTCGCTCAGTCTTTTCCAGATGATGCTGGGATCCTCCGAAAGCCTGGGGAGGCCTCGGTGTGCTTCTGCAAGGCGGGTGAGGAAGTCTGTGGTGTGGAGCTGCTCGTCTATTTTCTCTCGGAGCAGAAGCGAGTGCAGGAAAGCGGTCTTTCTGCTCAGGAAGTCCTGCCGGGCCAGCTCGGCTCTTTGCCTGCGACAGTCAGGGCACCTGTCGGTCTCGTGAAGCTCGGCCTGGGACATCTGTTTCAGCGCTGCCCAGGTGTTCTTGAAATAGATCCTGTTCAGCAGCTGGCCGGGCACCTGCGCAGGTGAGGCCCGTCCCTGGGCACCGCACCTGGGCCGCAGGTCTTTCTCTGGGGCCGCGTCCCCCCGGCGGCGGAGTCCACGGACCCTGCCGGTGCAGAAAGCCTGCAGAGCCTCCCGCTCCCGCTCGCAGAGCCCTGGAGGCTCGCCGCCCGTGGGGCACGAGCTCCTGCCCGGGCCCTGAGGTCAGCCATCCATTTGGCACACAGCGTGCGTTCCCGTTCGCGGGGGTCCCGGAGCTCGCGGGGCTCCTCCTGGGGTCCGTCCTCCGAGGTGTGCGCCCCGGGGCCCGAGGCGATCGGCGCTCCAGGCTCTTCTCCGCCATCCTCCCGTCTCCGCGGGCTCGGCCGCCGCATAGCAGCAGGCTCAGCTCCCGGGCCGCTGGGTCGACCCCGCACTTCCGGGAAAGGAGACGCCGTTTCCGGTTGCCTAGGCAACGCGCGCATGCGCGGGGCGCGCCCTCCCAGCTCTGCGCGCGCGCACTCAGGCTGCGCGCTAAAGGGACTTCAAGTAAAAGGGAAAGGACCGCAGGCTGCCGCGTCCTGAGGTCCCCACGGGTGACTCAGAACCCGGGTGGGGCGAGGCCAGCAGGGCGCATGCGCGAGGCCCTATCCAGCTGTCTGCAGACCTTGCTGGTGAGGCTGGGTGGGGGTGCACGCTGGTCCCCCCACACTGTCTCCCCCAAGCAGCCGGTCTAGGCCCTTCCTCGTGCCACGAGATGATGACTCCTCCAAAGGCAGGTGCGCAGGAAAGGCGACGCCCACCCCTGCCTGCCCTGCTCCCTGAACCATCAGTCCTCAGGGGTTTCCCTGTTTGTGTCTTCCATCCCCAAGGAAGGGGGTCTCGGTGGAGTGAGTGCAATGGTGGACTGTCACCTGACAGAGATAGGCCCAGGGGATCTGTCGAACTGAGTACTAGCAGCTCAAATAAATATCATCAGCCTCACCCCCCTGAATCTTCAAACATGGGCCCTGGCAGCATGATAAATACCTTTGAAAAGAAATTCTCAGAAATTGCAAGATGCTCATTGCAGAGATAGACATTTTCTAAATCTTAATAGACAGTTGAGATAATGTCAAAGAAATGAGCACTTTCTTGGTCTCTCCCCCTCTGTTTTGAATCCCCTCCCCCAACCTCCAGTATCATTCAGGTTAAGCCAGTTGTATTAAATAGTCCCCAAATAATCACTTTATGAAAGTCAAATGTCTGAAATATTCAAAAAAGCACCCCTGATATATGAGTCAACTTGATTTAGAGATTTTTTTTAAAAATCTGATTTCTGTTGTTCAACCAAATTATAGTTACCATATAGGAGGTAACAGGTGAGCCAAGGAGATGGCTAGGCTGGTGAGTGAGCTTGCGTGCTTGAGACCGCCTGATCCCCAGAAGCCATGTGAAAAAAAACATAGTTTTCATAGTCCTGAATGTGGTGGAGGCAGGTGAATTGCTGGGATGCTCTAGTCAGCAAGTTTGACTGAAAAAACAGATGCTCTGAGTTCAGAGAGACTTCAACTCAGGGGAAAAACTTGAAAGACAAAATATACTCCTATGGCTTCTGCTCACATGTACCAGGTGCTCTCATATGTCTGGACACACATCATAGCACACACGTGCACACATACAAAAGGTAACAGGTGTGTATAAAAAGATTTCCAGTAGGATGCAAGATTTTATTTTTAGTTTTTAAATCAAAACTCACTCTCATTCTCTTAAATATTTACATGTTTATATATTTATATTTACATGCAAAAGATTATAACTTGCATTTTCCTCCATTAAACAAGAGAGCTATTTTTAAAATATATTTATATATTCTAATATGTTAAATATCTGGGTTAATTTGATTTTTTAAAATATTCTATTTATTCATTTTCAAGCAGAGAGAGAGAGAGAGAGAGAGAGAGAGAGAAGAATGCACCATGGCCACCCCTTGTGGGTCTGGCTTATGTGGGACCTGGGGAATTAAACCCAGGGCCTTAGGCACTGGAAGCAAGTGCCTTAACCACTGAACCATCTCTCCAGCCCATAATTTGATTTTTTAAGTGTTATAAATTTCTCTGGATTAAAGAAAAAATTTGTCCTAGTAGCCAAAACTTTGGGGTGGGCAATTGTTTAGTTAATCAGTTTCTTTATAATAAGTAGCAAGACCCTGTAGACAGTTTAACATTCTCATAACTGTGTCATTGAAGGAAGAAAGATAACATTACAGTCATTGTCAGATAATATTCATGAGGACACAGGTCAAAGCTTGACTTTAAACATAGAAACTATTACTTCATCTATAAATCATAGTCTTAACTTTTCAACTCTATCACAGAGGAAAGTTTAAAGGTGACTCTATTTAAAATCCATATGCCTGTAATTTGTTTCCTGTGAAATAAAGATAATATTTACTTACTGTCTTCCATGCATCTAGGAATTGTGAATGATGTATGTGAAAAGTTAAGACCACTCTGTATGTAGTGATTTTATATATATATATATATATATATATATATATATATATATATATATATATATATATAAATTCTGTGTTAGAGAATGTTCAGAGCACTGGAAACAAGCATAGTGCTTTAATTCAATTTAAATCTGGATGCTTTACATGAGGAAAATAGCATAAAGAGAGTTGTACCTTGCTAGTGCTAGCATAACCCAAAGTGTTTTCATACAAAACTCATGCATACAAATCACTCCTTGCACTGGCTGTACCAAAAAAATTCATCAAGATTCACAGGAAGAAAAGATAGCATGACATATTAGCTATTTTATCAGGAAACAGAAAGGAATTGATAGAGAAAAATTTTATATTCTTTCCATAATATTCAGCTAGCAGCACAGCAATATCAAAATAACCTTATTACAGAATTGGTTATTAATTTAGTAATTATTCATATATTTTTGAATTATCCAAAAAAATCCCTGCATGTGCAAAGAAAATGCTGCATTTTCACTTCCCTCGACTAATATCATCTCCCTTACAATTTCTCATCCATCTGGCTATACACAAAGCCATTCACTCCATAATTAATGATGTTTCAGACCTCCTCATGTTTGTTGGTCCTCTGGAAAATATTCAGTCGATGCGACATACAATTAATTCTCAGTATTAATCAGAGTTCTCTACAGGACCTGTCCTCAAGACATACCTCTTACTTGACTCCAGATTCAATCAAATTGACAATAGACATGAACTATCACGCTCTTCTAGGACAATTCTTTCTTTCCTTTATTCATTTTTTTATTTCCCTCTCCCTAAAAATAAGTACACATTTCTGTATAATTCAAACTTTTTCTCTTAAAAATATATCCTGGAGGGCTAGAGAGATGGCTCAGCGGTTAAGGCACTTGCCTCCAGTGCCTAAGGCCCAGGTTCAATTCCCCAGGACCCACATAAGCCACAAGGGGTGGTGGCTCTGGTTCTCTCTCTCTCTCTCTCTCTCTCTCTCTCTCTCTCTCTCTCTCTCTCTCTCTCTCTCTCTCTCTCTCTCTCTCTCTCTCCCCTCTCTCTCTCTGCTTGAAAATGAATAAATAAAATATTTTTAATGTATCCTTGATATCACCTTGTTACCAGCAATCAGCTTCTTACTCATTTCTCTCCACAATTACAAGGAATCTCTTGTGCTATAGTTGGTTTCTAGATATTGAACTTGTTGCTATTATCTAGAATCAAGTTATATTTTATACTTGAGGCGACATCAAGATAATTTCTAGGAGTGAGATTACTGGATCGACAGATAAAGGCACGTATAGTTTTCCCACCCTCTGTCCCCAATTCACCTGTGGGAGGGTCTTTTTGAGTAGCCCCCGCCCAGCAGGGTATGGAGCACTTAATCCCAAAGAGCACAGCCCACAGGCTCCATAGTCAAATTTGTGCATCTATGAAAATCTAATGGACTTGAAATAATATCTTGGTGTAATTGAACTTGAATTCCTCTTATCATTAGTGAGATTGAACACTTTTATAGAAATATGGACGACACCTCTTTTAATGTGTGTCGCCTAGTCATTTCTTTTACTGGTTTTACTATTGCATTTTTATTGTTTTCTTAAGAGCATTTTGTATGCCAAAAAGTATTATTCATATTTCGGTGACATAAATTCCAAATGCTTTATGTTTATTTGTTTATGATACTTTTGTCATAAAAATTTTGGTTTTAAGCCTGGAGAGATGGCGCAGTTTGAAGGTGTTTTCCTTCAAAGCCTAATGACCTGGGTTCCATTCCTCAGTACCCACATAAAACCAGATGCACAAAGTGGCACATGCATCTGAAGTTTGATTGCAGCTGTTAGACACTCTGGCTCATTCTCTCTCTCTCTCTCTCTCTCTCTCTCTCTCTCTCTCTCTCTCTCTCTCTCTCTCTCTCTCTCTCTCTCTCTCTCCCTCTCCCTCTCTCCTTTCTTTCCCCTCAGAAATAAATTAAACATGAATAAATCAATAAGTTTGGTTTTCATTTCATATATCAAATTTACCAAAACTTTTCCCAATTGTTCTTAATTGCATTGGATTTTATTTTATTAACACCATCTTATTAGTCAAATCGGCTTCCTTTTTGTTTGGTTTTATGAATTTTAACACAAAGAACCACTGTGGATTCCTGCAGCCAGGGTACCCAGTGTTGTGCCCCATCTCCTTTACATACAGACACTCAATGTGGCGTATCATCTATCGTTTTTCTCATTGATTGCTCTTCCTGTGGTTCTTGCAGATTCACAGCCACATATATTATCCGAAGGTTAGGAAAGACCACTCCTTTTTATTCTTCAAGATGGCTTTTTTTTTATTTCTGTTTTTGTTTTATTTTGTTTTGTTTCAGCCTTGAGATTGCACTCATGTTCTCTGAGTACACTAAGCATATGCTGTATCTTCAAGATGTACTTCAGTTCCTCATTCCTTATCTTTTATCTCTAATTACTTTACCTTTTCTGATTTCCTTGGTTATACGAGAGACAGAGATAGAGACAGAAAAAAACTCCAAACACATATGCCCAGTTTGTGCATCTGGCTTTATGTGGGTATTGGTGACTCAAACCCAGGCTGGATGGCTTTGCAAGCAAACACATTCAATCACTGAGATATTTCCCCAGCCCTGAATATTTTTGTCTTGATTTGTAAAATATGTAAAATCTATTTATAGTTTAAAAATTGTTTGATCTTAGAAAAACAATGTCAAAATTATCTCCTATAAAATATTATTGTGAAACTCTCATAGATATAGATAAGTAGATAAATAGAAATTTGAAGAAATTTATAAATTAAGAAAAGCTCCAATTAAAAATGTTATATTGTCCATATGTACTCATTTAGCATTTCCAGATTACAATTACTTTACTCAAGTCGACATTTTTAAAAAATGAGTTTAAATGAAATCTTGAAAATGCAGTGGATTTTCATTTTTATAACTTCTAAACATGTACTATTTATCTTATTTTTATAAACATTTATTATCATTTATTATAGTGTAAACTAGAAATAGAAAATTTGAGTGTGAGTGTTTTGAATGTTCCAGTTTGAACCAGAATTTTTGTCATTATGAAAAACGAGTATAATTTCAGTTATCTTTTTTAAAGATAATCCTCATTAAAGTCAAGATATTTGTAGAGTTGTTTCCTTCCGAGGATATGAGGAAAGATTTGAGTCAAACCTCTCTCTTTGACTTGTACATGGCCACTTTTTATGACCATATGGTGTTTTTTGTGTATGGCTCTATATCTAAATTCACTTTTTATAAAGACATTAGCTAGTCATATTAGATCAAAACCCAACATAATCATTTCATTTTAACTTGATTATCTCTGCAAAGACCACATCTCCAAATAAGGTCACGTTCTGCATTCTAAGATACTGGAAGTTAAGGCTGCACAAGAAGAATTCAAGTTGGTATGAAATTCAACCCATGGTTTGTATGAAACCCAAATTAAAGATTAAGCAGTGTACCATTAATATAAAAAATGTTAGTAACTTAGTTAGTGGTAAAAACAGAATTGTTAAATAGAGAGGCTTACTTGTTGATTGAAGATCACCTTTTGCTGGGCTGTATAGCTCAGTGACAGAAGGATCACACATATGCAAGGCTCTGGGTTCAATATCCTGTACTGCAAGGGAAACAAACAAACAAACAAAAACAACATCTCTCTGTCTTCGATGAAGGTTCATGGGGACTTTTCAAGTATGATTATAGTCTTGGACCCTATCACAAACTTGATTGGCCAGCCCATAGAGTGATTACTCACAACTTTAAAAAATTATGCTAAGAAAACATCGTTCATATTTGAAAATTAGTAAATAAAATGTTTCACTTTTCTCTTTAGATTTTTTGATATATTTCAGGAAGTTTAACATTTTTAGACATAATTTAGACGTAATTTTTTGAAAGTAATATCTCAAATGGAGTCAAGAGCAGTGATGTATTTAACAACAGATAATTTAAAATATGAATTTGAATTGCATAATCTCTTTGGTTACTTTTTCTTAAAAATCATAGGAAGGAATACAATATAATATCTAGGTGTTCTGCCACTAGCTACACAAATATCTCCCTTATTTATATACACTTCCTTTCAATAAAGTCCAGAATTATCCTCAAGCTCTTTATGCAATTTAAAAGCAATTACATTCGTTAAATTGCACCTTAGCTTTTTACAAGGCTAATGAAGACTGGCCTCTGAACCTGGAAAATTAATACAAATGAGAATCTAGATATAATGTATTTCTCTTTAAAGCACAGAAGATGCATGAAATTAGTACATAAATGTTGCCAATAATTTGAATTTGAGTTACATCCTTTTATACCATGAGGAAAGTACAAGAATCTGTGGCTCCCGATGATGCTGTTGGAATTCACAGTGGTTTTCCTAAAAACTATTAGGTAAAATTCGAATATCTTGCAAAGCATTTATGGTAATTTTTCCACTGACAAGGTAAGCTTTCAATGTAAAATGAATATTCATATGGTTGCCTAGGATTGAGTAACACAGAAATTGAAAATAATATGATTTAAGGCCTCCTTAGGTAAAATTATTTTATTAAAGTGTTTGAGGCAATCATAAAAACATCACTGCACTCTGAAAAGACAGCTAATGGAATATATAGAGCTCACAAGCTAAAGTTATTTTATCTCCTTATTTTAGATAGGAATTTTCCAAAAACAAACTATATCACTGAAGAATGTAAGACTGTTTCTCTAGAGCCTTCTATGTTTAACGTGAAAGCTGTCAACCCAACAGGCTGAAAACAGAGCAAGATTATGAAAACCCAGTGAATAGCTCATTCTTCCCGACCCTGCCTTGCTGCACGCTGCCATGTGGTACAGACTGAGAGGTATGCACTGTGATAGCTAATGAAGCACTTCCTTTATATCACGCTGACCAGAACCCTCATTTGAAACTTGCATATTATGCTACTGAAATTTCACAATGTCACCCTTTGTTCCCATCAGCAGAGGCTCTTTTCTTGTCCTTTCAATGGCTAAATTGCATGCATCAAACTTTTTAGACCCTTTATTAAGAAGTTCAGCTCTAATTCGTTAAAGCGACTTCTGTTACTTTGTAAGATTGTTTTTGCTTTCTCTTCCTCATTTTTATGACAGCATCCTTCCAGATACCAAGAACCTGTGATTTTTAAGACCATTCAGAGAGAAAACAGGCTTGGAATAAAAGTCACTGCTTTCTTACAAGCCACCCCTCCATATCAAATATAGTGATATAAGAGAATTTGGATGGCTTTACTGCCTAAACAGATGAAGGCTGTTCAGGGATAAAATTTGTTTGGATTTTTAAGGATCATACAAAAAAAGCTGGACTTGAGAAGGTACTAAAGTAAGACAGCCAGCTTGGAGAAGTGTAATTATGATATTTTGTGAATGATGTGACTGTGTAGATGGTTATGGAGAGAAAGGATCCATGGCTTGTTGGGTTTGTGCTCTGTTGTCTGAGCTTCTATGCTCATAACCAAGTGTCCATTTTATTGTTAAAAAGTAAGAACTCTGTATGAACAAGTCTTATGTTGGGACCCCCATTTCTCCCTGCCTCCAATCCACCAAGAGCCCTCCTCAGTGGGATTGCTGGTATGCTCCATGGGATGGAGGGCTATGAGTTATGCAAGCAGTAGATAGTTTGTTTTAGGGAGGGGAAATGCCTCTGGATATCCCCCACCACCACCATGGTTCCTACATGGTTCTGCCTCCTTTTCCACAAAACTCCCTGAGCCATGGTAGGTGACTTTTAAGTCTACTTTACTGTTGCGTTCTTAAGAGTCTCTGGGTTTCTGCTTTTGACCTTCTTGATTGTCCTCAGTATCTGTCCCCATTACCCTTGCATCAGCTGTAGGGCTTGCTGTGGAAGAGAACTCTTGCTCATCTCGCCACTTTCTCTATGGTTTCACCTGGGCAATAGATGAGTTAGGGGTGGTTCATCTCCTACCTGGGAGTCAGCCGTCATCTCAGGTCTTATTGGTGGAATTGGGTTGTCTACAAATAACCACAGTATTTTGACCATTTCCCAATTTCACATTCTCTGGTGTTATCTGATTTCTTTTAGTATCTAGTAATTCTTAAGCTTTTATGACACAGGGAATGGTATATATTTACAACAAGAAGGAAAAAGTGTTGAAAATCAACTTTGAAAAAGTTCAAAATGTAGGTGTTTACTGTCATATGGGAATAAGGCTATTGACTCTATAATACTGGACAATCTTTTGAATATTTTATTCTGGGTGTCATAAATCATAATGTTCGTGAGTCAATAGACCAAGGAAATACGGGTGAGAACCTACTGTGCGCATTGTGACATATGCTAGCATATGTCAGAGCTGGGCAGACATGTCAAATTGCTTGAAAAAGCTCATGCAAACTCTACCTGAGTCCAAGTAAGATGAGAATTTGGAACTCAATGGTTGGCATATCTTATACACTCTTCACTGGATCTAATGCACCTACCTGTCTAATGATTGGCCTCACAACCTCCAGAGTCTCCTTACACATTTTCTTTCTTCAGATGATTCTCCACACTGAAATGAGAATGAAACCCAACTTTGACCCAGCCCTGCTTCATGTTTGCTTTCCTTCCCTTTATTTTATCTTATCTGAAACCATTAGCTGGTATGGGATGCTTTTTTCACATTGAAACAAAAAATGAAAACATATAACATTCAGGGTATAACTGTAGGTAAAGTTTCTATGGAAAAATACTTGAGTAAGAAAGAGAATAAATTGTTTAAGCCATTGAGAAGTCCCTGAGAAATGGGCATGACAGCCAGCATTCTACAGCATCCTTCCCCACCCCCTCAGCCCCAGTCCTCCCAGCTGACTTCTAATCTAATCCTTCAGGACTCAGCTTATCTACCACTTCTCCAGAAAGACTTTTCCTAGACCTCTTTCTCATGCTTTCAGTTCCTAGAATGTGCAAAAAGCAATGACCACATCATAAACAAAGTCACAATTGTGAAATACTGTGGTAACCACTATCAATAGTTGATAGAATGGACCGCCAACCAGGGCTTGAAACTGTCTGCCTATTCCCTTATTAAATTATGTATTATGTATTCTTATTGATATTTTAGATATTGATATTTCTTATTGATATTTCCCCTGTCTCAAAACAATAGAAAATAAAGCTTGAAACTGTCTGCCTATTCCCTTATTAAATTATGTATTCTTGTTGATATTTCACAGTGCTAATAGATTTTTGAAAGTAATTAATGAATCAAATGAATTAATAATCTACGAACAGCACTGTAAACTTCACAGTGTCTATGGCAGCCTCCTCCTTAGAAATTAGTCTTTGGGATTAGGCACATGTTCCCCAGATTTTGTGCTGTCTGTCATGGTAAGGCAGGTCCCCAAGGCAGTTAGAACAAGTGGCCTCATTCAGAAAATCCCACTATGTGTCTCACTTGGATTTGCAGGAGGTTGAGTTCAAATCTCTTGTAGTAGTTTGGCCTAAGCAAAAGCATCAATTGATGGCATCTCTATAACCTCTGCTCAAAACCCTTTCAGAAGGAGCCAACATGGTCAGGCATGGTGGTGAACACCTTTAATCACAGCACTCTTGAGGCCAAGGTAGGATGATCAGTGTGAGTTTTAGGCCAGCTTGGAGTGAGTTTCAGGTCAGCCTCAGCTAAAGTAAGAACCTACCTCAAAAAGATGAAGAAAGAGGAGAAGGAAAGAAGGGGAAGGAGTATAAGGAAGAAGGAGGAGGAGGAGTAGAAGAAAAGAAAGAGGAAAAAGAAAAACAAGTCTACAAGAACAAGCATTGTGATGGGCATCTCAGAAAAGATGTTGACCAACTAGGCATCTGGCCTGGAGCCTGTCTAGTGTAATTCTTCAATTGTGTTCCGGGCATTGAAACCATAGCTCTAAAACTTCTGTGGCTAAAGACATGTGAACTAATTAACTCAGAAGCAAACAATTCTATCAGGATCCTTGAGCATTGGATAGAGACGGCAGTTTTTTGTTTTGTTTTGATTTGATTTGATTTTCAGAATGATTGCAGAATGCTGCCAAAGCAGAGACTCAGTACTTTGGGGTCCTCTGAGCTCTGTGGTGGGAAACATCACCTCAGCTGGAAAGGCTTTAGGAAGGTGAAATCGCAGCCACAACCACGACTAAATGAAAGCTGAAGCATGGAGTGTGTCCCTCTGGACTCCAAGGATGTTGAGGTTTGAGAGGTTTGACAGGCATCACTCTGGGACTCATGAGAGCGGTACCCTATCACCTAATCCTATCTCCATTTCTCCCTCTGTGGCCTTTGTTTTGCCGTACCAGCTGTGCTCTGATTTTTAAATAATTTCATTACAAAATTAAAATTAAAATTAATTTGTTTGAACTATAAAACATTTCAAGCATTCAGAATTTTCAGAGGAAAATAAGGCTAGGGTTAACATTAACATGCAACAAAACACACTCTTGTCATCAGATCCTTTCTAATTAAAAGAAAATAAGCATGTGACAAATGGTAAAACTAAGACTACCTATTCATTACTACCCCATGTTATTCCATTCCATTTCCCCCCAAATGTCTTGTACCTCAAAGTCGGCATGTGTGTTTCTTTCCTCTTTCCTAGTGTTGCAGTTATCTTCTCCTCCCTGGCACAAAGCACCTGTCAAAGAGTAGCTTGTGGCACAAAAGAGTTTGTTTTAGCTTAAAGAGGGTGCTCTAAGATGGCAGGGAAAACATGGCATGAGCAGAGACTGGAAATCACCTCCTGGCCAACATCAGATGGATATCAGCAGCAGGAGAGTGTGCTCAACACTGGCAAAGGGAAGCAATCTCACAGTAATCCTACCTCTATGATCATTTTTTTCTCACTTAAACTTTTAACTTTCTCTTAAGAGCATAATATGATACATTTATTATAATTTTTGACAAATAAGGATACCTAATCACGCTTTTTATATACTTCTAAAATATGGCAAACAAAAGCCTTAAAACACATTTTTTCTGTAGTAACCTATTTTGCTTGTTTTTCCTCTCATCCCAGTATTAATATCCTCAAGAACTAATAAACAACATGTTTCTGTAACATCGTATAGAAAAGTAATCTTGTTTCTGTAACAAGTTTTGACAAACAATGGATTGGTTTTATAAACACTGAAGTTAGAAAAAAATATTCACTTGTAAATTTTAAGTTTAAAATTAGTATGCCTATCCCATAATTAACATATATTCAGCTTATTCAACTTATCAAATAATTGTCTGTTGTGACTGGTGAGGTATTTCCACAGAGAAGAGCCCTTTCTGGGTATGGTCATGCATGCTAACCAAAACCCACCAAGTTCCAGGTTCATTGAGACACTCTGTCTCAAGGAAATAAGGTAGAGTTGCCATCGAGGAATATACCCAATGTCCTCACTGCCCTCTGTATGCAAGTGTACAAGTGCTAACATATATATATATATATATATATATATATATATATATATATATATATATATATATATATATGGCACATAAACACACTGCATAAATATATAAATTTATAAAACATGTCTTTGGTTGCCAAATCTCATCTTTACTAGCAATTAGTCAGAACCAATAAACAAATCACTCTTCTTCCTTTACAGTCATTTTACTTCTGAGTTCTAATTTGTGTATCTATAGATGAGCACGTTATATACATAGGTATGTATGTGTGTTTGCCTGCCAAGTTTCTCATCAGGCTAAAAGAAGATATGACACCTTCCATGATTACCTAGTGAAGCTCTCTGAAATGTTCTCAAGGAACTTCCTATGCCGTCTTGAGCTTTGTACAAACTTTACACTTGCAAGCAATGCACATCATCTTCATCTTTAATTTCAAAATTCAAATCACCTTTAAATCTTTTAAGCAGATCATGCAGAAACAGCCTCTGTTTTATGTCTGTTCTTTGTTGTTGGAGTGGATGGTCTTTTAGGTAGATACTGAGAGCCTTAAAAATGAAAATTTGTTTCTGTAATCTCAGTATCTTTTTAATACAAGGTAAACACAATGATTATTTTGTAAATAAATATAAATGTTTCTAGCTTTTCCAAATAGACATCTCTAAAAACTATGAAAGAAATAAACATAACAGATCATGTATGGCCAGACTGTCCCTTTAATCTACAGCTTTTTCATGTGATCTTTGAAGATCCAAATGCTTTCCATCCCTGAACTACAATAATATCTCCAAGAGTTTTGTTTTGTTTTGTTTTAGTTTGGTTTTTTTTTAAAGATAAGTTTAGTAAAACCTTCCACTTCTGAAACTACACTGGCCTGTTCTTGTCCAGATGTTTTCTTACCACATCCTGTAACATGCTTTAAAAATTTAATTCAATTCCTGCTTGATACATCAACCTTTTGGGATGAGTCGTGTCACATACAGGGGTTATGTTATGTGTGCTAGTCACACAACACTGCTTCCTTGTGATTTCACTGGGATAGTTCATGGAAATAGAGAAGCACAGATGGAAAAATGTAGTTGCGGAGTTGCACAAGTTAAATCTGCCTGCCTCGCCCAATGCTTTATAGAGTGTTTCAAAGCAATTTTCAACTCAAATGGAAGTGCTTTCTAATAGTTTGTAATTTTCCAAGGGATAATGAGCTCCCAAAGAAAACACGTAAGGACAGTATTAAGTTGCTTGTAACACAATTACTTTCTCAGCCACTTGGTGCTCTATTACACACGCTTCGCCTCAGTCAGGATGGTTGTTCAAAAGCAAATGCCGCCTTCTAAGTACTTTAGAAATCAGACTTAAAGTGACTTCTCTTTAAAATGTCATTTCCTCTCTGTGCTTTTTTTTTCTACTAATTTTTGCCATCCCTTGAGAAAGAAAACAAGTTTTTTTTATAGATGGAGACCCATTTCCTGACTTTTAATATATTCAGTCATTTATAACTTAATGGAAGAAAAGGAGAAAAGTTAAAAATAATAAGATGTTCTTATTTTATAAGTTGTGGGAAGAATACAAAAGGGAAAAGAATCCAGTCACCTGAAAAGAATTCAATTTTCATATTGACCTTCTTATTTCCTTTTTTGGGGCTTTCTAGTGTCCTAAAAACTATTTTCTAAAAAGAGAGTGACTATTGGTAGAAATATAAGATCTTTCCCTTGATTCAGCAAAGATTTATGTGCAATCATACTCATTCTAATAAATTATGTTATTTTACAAGCAATTTTTCATTTATTAATTTGTTATCGAGTTATATCTCCACAAGGTCGTCAACTAAAATCATTAGTTTTGTCAAGTCCATATGAGATTATATCAGGATAAAAATAACCCATTACAAAATTTCATTGCTAACTTCTTTTTCCAGAAATGATATTATTTATTGGTCATTTTATTATTTTGTCATTGTAACTAACACATATCTTTTCTAATTGGTTAAGCATCTTTTTTTAGTTATTTTTATACCAATTGCATTGGTTATTTTTATTGGTTATGTATTGGTTAAGAATCAACTATATGTCAAGGTATACACAGTAAGAATTAATTTGGGTTTACCCTAGAGTTTCTTTTTTTTTTTTTTTGGCATGTGCAAAACACATGTCTTTGAAAATCCTATAAGGAGGCTAGATCAAAGGGGACTGAATGAGGAAGGAATTTATTAATTTAAAATTTTCCTACCACTTTCAGATGAAGAATTCCTTGGGGGGAAAAAATCTATGAATTTACCTCAAACGTCTTTTCTTTTATTATTCTAAGTACTTAAATTCTTCAATGTTTTATTTCTTTTATTTTCTTAATGTTATCTTTCATCTTAATATGTTCTTCAATATTCCATACCTATCACATATCTCTCTAATTCCTCCAGTTTCTTTCCTCCATTGAAGCTACCTCATTTGTGTAACAATATTAAATGTGTATCACATAGCACTGAATGAGCTCTGTAGAGAAAGATAAATATTAATTATGTTCAAGAATATTGAAAATATTCAAGGTTAAGCTAGTTTTGAGTATGCACTCCTGTAATCTCAAAACTCAGGAGACCAAGGCAGGAAGATTATAAATTTGAAGCCAACCTGGGCTACATAGTCAGACTTTGCAAGAAAAAAATGGGGAAAAAGGAGAAAAAGAAAGAAGGAAGGGAGTCCAATATGGAAAATCAGAGCTTCTTAAACTTTTTTTTTCCATTTTGAATCCCTTTTTAAATGAGAAACATTTATATCACTCCAGGTATATAATCATTTACTAATAATAAATATTAAATTTATTTTTAATTCTGTTCATTCGATGTTTCTAATTATTAAAAATAAATACATTTTAAAAATCTTGGACCATCTCCCCATATCCCTAATGATGCTTTGATAAACCTCAAGTAAAAAAAAAACAAATATTCCAACACACTAACATAACACAATCCAAAGATAAACTGTTTTGATACTTATATGCTGAGTCACGACAGTAAGAAAATACTAAAGGTCTTTGCTGTAAATAAACCATGATGTGGAAAGAGTGAAAAACTTCTGAGCCAGTGTGTTTGAGGTAACGTTTGTTGGCATGGGCAGGCAAGATGGCATCACATTTCAACGTGTGCATGTCGTGTGCTGAGACCAAGGCCGAAGTGCAATGATGTGATGTAGCATGGGTGATCACTGCCAGGAACACCTTGTGTTCATTACGCATTTAATTGTGAAGTGGTTTTAGGTCATTGAATTTTCAGAAACCTTTTACTGACAACTTTTATATCTGTTATTGACCCATATGATACCACAACCTTCAGTTTAAGAATCTGGGAGCTAATCTACTGAAGTGGAGGATAAAATGGGGAAAATAGTTATGAATGACCTTAAGAATGAATAGGAACAGGAAGCATTTGTGTTATGCTCATAAGTAGATTAGATAGATGGGTGACTGATAGATTAGAAAGATAAATAATAGGTAGATGGATTGATATATAGATAGAACATGATATATGACAGATAGATAGATGATAGATGATAGATAGATAGATAGATAGGTAGATTATAGATAAATAAATGATAGATAGATGATAGATAGATAGATGATAGATAGATAGATGATAGATAGATAGATAGATAGATAGATGATAGATAGATAAATAGATAGATGATAGATAGATACATAGATACATAGATGATAGATAGATAGATGATAGATAGATAGATGATAGATAGATCGATAGATAGATAGATAGATAGATAGATAGATAGATAGATAGATAGTGGATAGATGACAAATGAAGATAAATAGATAATGGGTGGATAGATGATACACTGACTAATGGTTGGTAGGTGGTGGTGATGCTATGTGATAGGTATATACAGGTTTATTTCACAAAGCAAATTCTTGTTTTCAACTAAGAGCTTGAAAGAATATATATACCAGAGAATTACAGATATGTGTATGCATATATATGTATTATACATACATACAAACCATACATAGGATTACAAGACATTTTAGTGTTATTTTTAAGTGAATCTATGAACCATGAAATACCTTATAAAACTTAAAGAGTTGCAGAATCTTGGAAAATATCATCCAGAAGACAAAGCAAGAGACATTCCAAGAAAATAAAAGTGTGACATGAAATATGAAAATGTTTTTAGAAACAGCCAGTGTTTCAAAGTGCCTTGATTCGAGCTTGGTGTCACATGCCTTTAATCCCAGCAGTCGGGAGGCAGAGGTAGGAGGATTACAGGTCAGCCTGGACTAGAGCGAGACCCTACCTCGAAAAACCAAAAAACAAACAAAAACATTTGTCTACAGCCATACCACTGTGAATGCGCCTGATCTCGTCAAAGTGCCTTGATAAACTGTCTGTAGAGTGAAGAGCTAGGGGATTGGGAAGAGGAGGTGCAAAGAAGCCAGGCATTGGTACTACCAGGAGAAGTGGGACCTTGGGTTCGATTTCACACTAGCACAGCCTTGGTAAATATGCCTTTTCAATGCATGTGCCCTATCTATCTCTGCTGCCAGGCGAAGCAACTCCATAAACCGTTACAACATTCAGAGAAGTAACATGTACTCATCTTTCTTTTGAGGATGAAAACACAAATTTTAGGAATTGCCCTAGGGCTGAAGAAACAGTGACTTATGGTCAAAGGCAGTTTTTTTTCTCTTTTCAATATCTTAAATGAGATTTATGATATGCATGACTGTTTGCACTAAGAATTCATGAGAGGAGAGCTCTCTTAATCAAGTCTAAGAGCTGAGGCATTGAGTTTTATTCATGCAGCCATAGTAAAGGCAAATCATTAAATATCTACAGAAGATTAAAAATCTGCTCAGATGTTTAAACTGAAAATACTGTTTCTCCATGAATTAAACAGCTTGTTATGTAATATAATACTTCTATTATGTCATCAACTTTGCATCATATAGTGTGACATTTCCCTCATCATTAACTGACAGTCATATGCAATAAAGATTGCTGATTCATAAAGACATTTTAATGAATTACAGGTCATAGATATTTACCATATAATTTCAATTCAACCTGAAAGCATACTTTTTACACCACTGCATTCATAAAGAACTTCTCAGGCTAGGGAGATGGCTCAGTGAATAAAACTAATTGCTGTACAGTGTGAGGAACTGAATTCAGATCTACAGAACCCACATAAAACAGCATGTATAATCCTGGAGCACTTCTGGCAAGAAGAGAGGTGGAGATAGAAAAATTCCAGAGAGTTCAGGGCAGTTAGCTTGGCACATACAGCAGCAAACAAGATGCCCAGCCACAAGCAAGATGGGAGGTGGGGGTTGACAAATGACATGGTCCTCTGATCTCCACTTGTGCAGCATGACACACAACAACCTGCATTCACACAAACTCTCTCTCACACACACACACATGTACACACACACACACACACAAGATAAAAAATGTACTCCAAACACTTCCTCCTTTTCAGATACATAATGTCAGTTTCAGGCAATGTAGAATTGCCTTAACAATTGTTGTAGTCAGCTTTCTCGATGCTGCAACAAAGAACCCAAGCAAAAGCAGCTTAAGCATCAGGAAGGTATGCCAAAAACTGGCGAGGGGAAGCTGGTTTTAACACCATAAGCCTTTCCCCAGCAACACATCTCCAATAAGGTTCCAATTCCAAAACTGCCATCAGCTATGGATCATGCATTCAGAAGACATAAGTTTATGGCGGACACCTGAATCAAACTACTACAATGTACAGCATATTAGAGACTCTTGCCAAGTTATGACAACCATGATTGATGAGTAAAACATGAGAAATGGGAAGTCTAAATCTGGGACACAATATTCCAGAGGGACAGGACCAGTTACTAAGATGCCATCTGTTTCGTGCAAGGCTCAATTTCTTAGAAGGCAGTGCGCCAAGTGGATCCTATAATGAGTCTTGAGAGAGCAGAGGGCCCTGGTATGGTCTTGGTTTAATGCTGGGTTTGATGTAAGTTCAATGAGGAGAAGAATTGCATGTTGGTGATTGTTGGATAGGCCAGTCATATTCTCTAAATGAGATATTTGAATGATTTCAAGTTGCACCTTAAACATAATCTTGTAAAACTTTGCAGCTAAATATAGTTTTTCTTAAAGTCCTTCTTTCTTAAAGAAGTTTAAAGTTCTTAAAGTTGAGTCCAATATAAAAGATGAAATCCCATCCTGTTATGGTTTTTAAATTACTTCAAATACGCCACCATATTAAGATGATTTTTCAAGACTTAGATTCATAAACATTTTACATTGCAACTGATTAAAAGAAAACAAATTCTCAAATACTTGGTCTATTTTTAATGTTCAAGCATCAAATTGCAGAATAATTTCCGACCATAAAATTCCCTAGGAATGTAGAATTTATGGTGGTCTGTGATCATTGCTGTAACAAAGATTAATGGTCAATATAAGAAAACCATTGCATCTCTCAAGCTGACCATGGGTTCTGAAAATAATGTATTCTGGATAGGCTTTCTAAAGCAATTTTTGACTTGAAAACAGATAAGAAATCTAAGATATTACAGAAGATTGTTTTCTAAATCCTTCCTCATCCCTTTCACCACATCTTGGAACCCAATGCTTTAGCTAATGACTTATGAACTATTGTGCTCATCTGAGATTCCAGCGTCCCTCTAAAGAGTTTGGAAGGGTTGCAAAAACGGTTAATTGTTTAACATGTTTAATGGGGCCTGTATCATTTTATGCATAACAATATGTGGAAACACTGGAATCCCAATAGTTATCCAGAGTAATATAAGAAGTCAAAAGTTTTTATAACCTCATATGCAAAAGATATTAAGCAAATAGGAAAGTCTTTTTATTTAGTCTTTATACAACGTCATTTATCTTGGCTTAAATTGTTTTTTCAGATGTAGAATTTTAATCTCCAGATTCCAAAGTCAAAGCCCTGTCATTGGCATCATCCTTTGGCCAACTACTCTTTATGAGTGGTGCTAGAGTGAACAGGAGATATTAAACATCCTCATGCAGGGTCACAGAATGGAGGTTTTAAGAGCACTGAATACGGACAGTGAACCTTGTTATATATGCACCATGACTTAATCTAGGAATATGAAAAGTCACTCACTAAAACCCTCACTTTTGGCCATAAAACCTAGGTGAAACGTGGCTGGCAAATGTAGCTTAGAGCAAACCTGTTTCCCTCATGACAGCCATGACATTGAAGCTTTTAGTCCTTCCTGTGCATAAATCTCCCTATTAATGTCAATCAAATATTATTCTCTGAGTTTTAAACTAGACAACTTCAAAGTTTTGATTCTTGTTTAAGTGGGCATACAAAATATAATATCCTTTCTTATAGGGATTCAAATATTTTGTACCTAAGTGTTAAAGTTTAAATTCAGTGACATATGCATTTCTTTGGAGTTCCCTAAATTTTTATAAAGTACCTACTATGTGCCAAAATTATACTAGCAATGGGCATACACAGAAATTCTCACCCCCTAAGGACAGGGTTGTAATAATACTACAGAACTATCATGGGTCCAAACAAGCCTGAGGTCTGTGAGCACACAACCAGACTGCTCACATTGGCTGTGTACCTACTCTGTGGCTCCCATAGGGCAGCTATTTATAAATATACCAAGTTCCTCATTGAAGCAGCAATACTGAACAGAGAACAGAGACGTTGAAAGTGTGCTGTCCAAGTGAATTTCCCAAAAGAGGTAAAGCTTACTCCAAGCACTGTCAAAATATTTTTAACTGTTTTACTGGACAGCTTTCTAAAATGAATCGTGAATCTCTAGGTCTCGTTCAACAGAACACAATGATCAAATTTAGCATATTCCCTATGCCACCATTTCATCATCTTGAAGAGGGAGCATGCGAGCAAGCTGACATTCCGTGATGATTCTCAGAAGCATGAATCATGTACAAGAGTATGCAGCCCCCAAGCGCTCCCAGCTGCCGAGCGTTCAGCTCTCTGTCTGCTTCTTGTAATCTCCTCCCTTCTGCTGCCTGCTTCAGACCCTCCCCTCTCTGCACCTCTCACTGAGGCTCTTCTGAAGCCAAAGAAGTGTTGAATCTACTATGTACAGATTAGATGCGGAGCCAAACTTCCTCCTAACAATGATATAATGTCTACACATGTAATATATATATATATATATATATATATATATATATATATATATATATATATATATATATATATATATATATATATGTATATATATGTATATACATATTTATCTATTTTAAATTACTATATTATAACCATGAGTATTAGAACATAAGATTAAAACAGAAAGGTCATTTGGGCTATTGCATGACTTTTGTTTGACCTCAGGTTTGTAAATAATTATTAGTGAGTAATTTTGTAAATTATTTCATATATATGTGTGTGTGAAAAAAGAGTAACATCATTAATGCCGAGGAAAGTTAATTCACACATAAAATCAGCATATGATTAGAAAAATCAATCAATGGAATCTATGATGGTAACAGGAAAAATAATTTTTCTAATTACTTAGATGTATAAAATACTCAACAAATATATACTGAAATAAAACTTGTATGAATATATAAGATAATTAGAACATGTTTAGAAAACTAGGAAATCAACAAAAAAGTGTTCTTTAACAGTGATGGAAGGCTGACACACTTAGCAAAACTAAGATGCCTGTTAAGGCAACTTTCTCCATCTGTAAAATGGACTTATACATTTCATACTGCCACTGTGTCTCAAGAGAATGACTGACTACAACAAAATAGGGCTTAGTTGCACATACACTCAGACATGGAGTTACAGTAAGCTGCTCATTTAACCATCTAGTGAATCACAAAAGGCTTGAACAAATTGCCCAAGGGAAGCAGGAAGAAGTATGTATGTTTTGTCCTGGTGACTTCCAAATTCTTAGCAGAGGCACATGTGTTGCTGTATATACCATCTCCCCAATTCTGAAAATTCTAAAATATTGAGATGCTATAGTTTTATCATGTTATTTATACTCAATGCTAGTATTCCCAAATAATGTGTTTCCCACTTACATGAGTTGTTGAAATAATTTTATTGAGAATTTTAATATATGAACATATTACAAATTAGCCATATTCTCATTGAGTTATCTTTTTGTCCCCCCTCCCAGCCCCCATTCCCCTGAGGGTCCTCCTCAGTGTGGCTATTGGTAATCACGGTGGGGTCATGAATGTGCCGATTGGTTCCCATGGGTTGGACAATGCTTCAAAGTACACTTTCCCAGAATGCAGCTCTTACATTTTTTCCCAACCTCTCTTCCACCATGAGCCTTGGAGGACATATCAGAAGTCTCCCTTAGTTTTCAGCTCTCCACAGTCTTATTTTCTGAGTTCCTCGGTGTCTACTGCTATCTCCATGGAGAAGGTTCTCTGGTCAATAGTGAGAACAGCATTCATTTTCAATCCTCCACATCTTCTGCAATGTCTCCTGGGGCCTGCTCGGTGTGATAGCGATAATTCAACCAGTGTTAGACACTTGCCTTTCTTTTCTTATCTTTTTGATTAGTCTCAGATATCCCCAATATTTGCTGCCATTGGTAAAAAGCAGGCTCTCTAGCCAAGCGTGAGAGCAAGATTGATCAAAGAGAATAAGCATATACATCTAGGAGGCTTTTTTATAGGCATAACCTCTCTGTTTAGCCACAGAACAGTCAACACTGCCCTCCAGGATCAATGACTTTCCAGGCCACAGGTGTCTTACTTGGTGCTCAGTACCAGGATGAATTCTCTCCTATTGAGCAAACCTCATATCCAGTTAGAAAGCAGGTGACTGCCCCCAAAACTTACCACTACTGCACCTGTTAGTACATCTTATCTGGATGGTTGATTTATTTTTCAACTTGCAGGATTCGCTGTTTGATCACACCATTGGTGGCTTTTATCTTCCAGCAGCTTGTGATGGCTAGCATCTCCATTCTATCATGATCCCTCAGTGTACTGTGACCCCGGCTTTTGGTATCTTCAGCAATAGAGTCTTATCATGTAGTTCTAGTGATTAACTAAGAGCTTTGGCAATAGCCTGCATTGTTTTAGGCATCTCATGGCTTCCCTGACTAATAGCTCATAGTAGGTATGGAGTAGGGAAGGAGGGACCCAATTCTGGCACTGGGATTTACCATCAATAGACTATGACCAGTTTGACTTCTTCCTTTCCATTTTGTGTCATTTTTATTTCTTTTTCCTGTCTTATCTCTCTGGCTAACACTTCAAGTACTACTCTATGAATTTTTTTTTAAACTTAAAAGGGATTTATTTGTGATTTCCTATATATATTTAGCTTGTAAATACAAGACTGTAAATGTATTAAGAGACAATTTCTGTTAAAGTTTTCATTGTGTTTCACTTCAAGTACTGCACAGTTAAAATCTGATAAAGGATTTACATTCAGTTATCTGAAACTCCCCATCTCAGACTTTTGTTTTAATGTGGTGGGTAACTTCATCTCCAAAGATACCACCATCAGGAAAGTCTCTCTTATGGCTTCTAGGACTTTCATTAATTAGTGTGCATACAGTTCTCATTTTCTATGTCATTGTCATTATCATTGCTCTCTTCA